>PVJC01026811.1:0-23730 GCA_004026665.1 Murina feae
CCACCTTGCTTTCCCACTTCCTGGTGCCCTGGTGCCCTGGTGCCACTTCCAACTGCCAGCATAGGCAGGCAGTTGCAACAGAACCCTTTGGTTTGCTCTAGTTCCGTGACTGTTGGCCTCCATCTTGGCTGGGTTAATTTGCATACAGCCGCTCTGATTGGCTGTTGGCCTCCATCTTGGCTGGGTTAATTTGCATACAACCGCTCTGATTGGCTGGTGGTAACGGTCACATTTGCATGTTTCTCTTTTATTATAGAAGATATCTTTTATGCCAATAAATAAAATTCATGTCTTCATCACTGAACAAAACCCCCTGTAAGATAGAATTCTAAGATCAAATTTTTTAAAAATATGTTTTTACTGATTTTCAGAGAAAGGAAGAGAGAGGGAGAGAGATAGAATGTCAATGATGAGAGAGAATTATCGATCATAAGCTTCATAATTTTGTGAATTAAATGAACTATCCTGGGAAATAATTCACCCCCCAGTGATTTGAGCAGACTGTACTTGTAGTTTTATTGAGCAACATTGCAGGGAGATCCAAATTTTCAAACAGGGTCTCTGAAAGAGACCTCTGGGATGGTCTGTAAATTACATTTAAATATACACTTGTTTATTTTGTTATAGCACTCCTATTTTGAGCTTCTAAAAGAACATTTAGCAAAAGGATGATGGTTTCTGAGCATAAAGTTTCCAGCTGTCATCCACCAACTTTAGTCCTAATAACCATGAAGCATAATTGGACTACTTACAGTTTTCAGCCATTTTGAATAACTTTTTCTACGTAAAACATATATAACATCCTTTGGTTACCACACTTTTTCCTTTGCTGTGAAGGCATCAGGGAGGCTATTGTTTGTTTTAAATTTTTTTTTTACTTTTATCAGAGTGCTTCATACACATAATTTAGAGTTAATTTCATTCTAAAAGTCTTATTATGAGAAATAGTAGTTCTTCACCCCTAACAATGCCACTCCTAAGACATAGCCACTTTCAGCTTTTATTTTAGCAGATTCCCTCTAAAGCACATGTTTGTGTAACTCTTCTCATTCAATTAATTTTCAGTTTGTGCTGACGTCACATGAGGATGAGGAACTGCCTCCTTCCTGCCTTTACTCCCCCTCCCCCAGGCACACTTCCTATCTCACCTCAGCACGGACAATTGATGATTTTTTTTTTGGATCAGTGTTTACATGATCATGACTATGTAAATGCTGTTCACAGCTGGACTAGGCAAAGGACTGGTTATAATATTTTTCTGAAATAATACTTTCTTTTTCTTGGAATTAACATTTTTGTATTCTATGCATTTCTGTTTAATTAAACTCTTAAACTGCCCCAGTGTAAGTTTTGTCCTTATATTTTCATATATTTGATTGATGATTTTTTAAAGAGCTCCCTCTCCCAGATCGTTTTAGGCCTTCTCCTGTCTAGACCTGCTGAAGAGTTGCTGTCATGGGCTGTTCCTTTACTACCTAGGGCTGCAAAGGGGCACCAGAAGGTTACGAGCAGGATTTTGGCTCAGCAACCTCTGTGCTTGAGCTCTGGCTAAGAAAGAATTTAAAGTTAAGACTCAAACTGTAACAGAAAGCTTATTTAGAGAGACACAGAGGTAGAAAAAGTGAGTCATCAAAGAAATGGGTTCAGAAAATAAGTTACAAAGGCAAAAGGGCCCACGGAGCTTTGGAGAAACAGAGAAGCAAGGAAAATGGGCTTGAGGGGAGGGCATGGAGCAAGATGTGGGTATGGTCCTGTGTCTTGAGGCTATTTATCTGGAGGTCTCAGAGGGAGGGTCTCAATAAAATACTCATCAGCTTTCCAGATGTGTCCTTTCAGGGTCCTGGTGTGCACTGATTGTCACACCAGGGCAGCAAGTGGGCCATTAGTTGAAGCTGGTCCTGATGTCAGCTGAGGCATCACTTGTCTGGTTTTGCTGCTTTTTCTCTGCCTGGAGCTGAAACACAACTGAGGTGTAGATATTATCCCTGGGGATTAATGCTTAAGGTGAAATGGCAAAAATCAGGCCAGCGAGAAGCTACAAACCATACAGACTCGCACTCAGAGGTTCAGAAAGGGACTGTTTGTTTGCACTGGTGCTGGCCCAGCAGAGTCATCTCCAAAGGCTGAGTTCCCAGTGCAGTGGGGTTTGTCCTTATATACCCGCGGGCTAAAGTGACCAGATTTTAACATTTGTAAAGCGGGACACCATTGGGGGAAGGGTTCTTTTTTATTTTATTATTATTAAAATATTACAAAGAGTAGTACATATGTCTCTTTCCAAAAATTAGGACTTTTTAAAAATGCCACGGGACACAGGACAAATTGTTAAAAATCGGGACCGTCCCACCTAAAGCGGGACATCTGGTCACCTTACCCCAGGCTCTTTGTCTCCCAGATATGGCTTAATACACATTCTAGACATTCTTCCTACATTCCTACATTACATGCTACACTTCCAGGTATTCCTCGGGCTTTCCATACCCAGCGCAGTTCATGCTGAAGGCCTGTTGCCTAGGCTACAGATGGAGGACTTGAGTCCTTATGTGCACCTAGGGGGAAGTCCTGGACCAGGGCAGAGAGTGCCCCGTGCACACACACAGACCTCCCGGCTTCTCACTGTCAATCTGCCAAGAAGCGAGCCAGGGGCGTGGCTATGGTGGTGCAGCCAAGAAGGGGGGCAGGCAGGTATCTGCTCTCGACTTGCCTTCTCAAGGGGAGTGGTGCAGAGGCCTGCATGGAGCCCCATGAGGCCAATCTTCAGTCCCTTCTCCCTCTTCCAATGCATTTACCGAATGACCAGCAATGTGCCCTGGGAGGAAAGGTCATGACTAGCGATATGGAAGGTCAGGGTCCAAACTGCATGACCAGGGATATGCTGGTGGAGGAAAGGTTACCCTGGGGTGAATTCTTGTTTTCCCAGTTTTGCTTGTTGCTAGGCACCATGGGGCTTTTGTCCTGGTGACCTTCTGCAAGTGGCCTGTCCTCTGCTCTGCTCCTGTCAGTAGAGCTGCCCATCACACTATTATTCTGGGATTTCTTTTGGCCTCATTCCTGTTTCCGGTCCCATGTTTCCTGGTATCGAAACCATTGTCCTAATCTGTTTAGTCTCTCATTTTAGGGAGACATCTTCCAGTAGTTTCCTGCAAAAGTAAATAGAGGAGGTAGAGTTTTTAAAAAGACTGTATGCCTAAGAATGGCTTTAGGTAGCCTTCTGTGTTCATATTGATGGCTGTAGAATTATAGGTTAGAAATTATTCTTCCCTCCGAATATTGAAGAACCTCTTGCACTGTCCTCTAGCTTCCGGTGTTTTTGTTGAGAAATCCAGTGCTATTTTAGTATGATTTGAGTTTTGAACCTTTGTGGGAAAGGTATGTAAATTTGAACTCAATTCTCTGTACTTTATCCTCCAATGTACCTCCTGTCCCCAAACCTGAGACCCAGATTTACGGTTTCCACAGAACAATGACCTCTCCAACTTCTGTGTTGGTGGGGAGGGTGGGTAGTCACCTAGTTGCATAGCATGAGGAGGGACCTGTGGGTCTAACTTCTTCCAAAACAGGTTTTCAATAAGTCATCCTCTTTTTAGCCGTACCTTCCAGAAGTATCTGGGATTGCCGAAACCTGAGCAGCTGAGGGCTCTGTAGTATGAATTAGGTTGTTCCAAACTTTCCCCACTACTGGTTAAGCATTCAGCTTCTGAAGGACTGCTGAACAGTTTGCTAGTTTTCCATCTTCTTTGCACCTTCCAGAACATACTTGGTGTTTTGCTGTTGTTCTTTTCTTTTATCTCTAGGTTATACCTTTTAAATATGTTTTTATCGATTTCAGAGAGAGGAAGGGAAAGGGAAGGGGGAGAGAGAGAGAGGGAGGGAAGAGGAACATTAATGATGAGAGAGAATCATGGATCAGCTGCCTCGGGCAAGCCTCCTGTTGAGGATCGATCCCACAACGCAGGCATGTACTCCCACTGGGAACCAAACTGTGAACTTCTGCTTTATGGGTTGATGCCCAACCACTGAGCCACACCGGTTTATACCTTTTAAAATATCACTTTGTTGTTTTTCCAGTGAAATTTCAAAAGGGAAGAGGGATAAGGACAGGTGTTTAATCTGCTTTCTCTATTAGAAAATCCTGGGGAGTGGGAGTGACAGGGGACCCAATCATTTTGATAAATAAACGTTTCCTTAAGAAAGGATTCCCTTGAGATTTTACTGTTTTGTCTGTACACATATAATGGATGAAACATTCAAAGGGGGGATGAATTTCCTTTATTTCTATTGGGGGGTGAATTTACCTACCAGTCATGAGGGGCGTAAATGCGAAAGTGAGATTTTTATGCCCCTCCCTTTCTCCTCAAATACTTACAGGGGACAAAGGCACTGGGAGCCTTTGCCATTCTTGCCATTCTTTGCTCAGCTTTAGTTTAAAATAACAGACAAGCTGATTTCAGTATTTTAATAAAAGAAGTTGGATTCCACACCCTCCACACCCTTCCTGCTTTAGTTTCCCAATAAAGATGTTTTGAAAAATACCAGCTATGTTTGCACTGGACAGGGATTTTCCTTGTGCTTCAGTGAGAATGACGCTGATAGTCTCAGGTGGAGATAAAGTTTTACTCACGAACCCCAATCCTAGTTGCATCTATTCAGGAAATGTGCGTTGGCTGTGTGCCCTATGTCAGGCCGTGTGTTAAGTATTTAAAGTATTATTATATGATACCTCTTGTCCTCATGGAGTTTACATTCTACAAATACTGTGATTTGGTTAATAATGGTTATGTTTAGGCAGTGCCTACCATGAAACAGCACCTGACCTGCCTGAATCCTTAGCACAGCCCTGCAAGGCAATTTTAGCATCCTCATCTTACATGGGAGGAAACAGAGGCTTAGTGATGTGCTCAAGGTCATCCAATTGGTATGTAAGGAGTCAGAATCTGAAGCCAGGTCTCTCTTATTTCAGAGCTCATGTTCTTCCATTTGTATAATTAAAAAAAATCAACAAAGCAATTTCACATACAGTGTTTTATAAAATCTATTATCTAACCCAGTGAGGACACTCTTTTTTTTTAATCCTTACCTGAGGGATACATTTTTATTGATTTGAGAGAAAAAAGGGAGGAGGGAGGGAGGGAGGGAGGGCGGGAGGGAGAGAGAGAGAAACATCAACTGTTGCCTCCCTCCCAACGAGGGATTGAACCCACCACCTTTTGGTGCATGGGATGAAGCTCCAACTAACTGAACCACTTGGCCAGGGCAAGGGCCCTCACATTTTAACTAAAAGTAATTATTCTCAGCTTGAGAGATTTGATGAAAAACAATCACAAATTATTACATCATTTTGGGCCTGTGTCCTATTATTAGTTTGCCTGACTTGATTAAACTTTTTTTTAATGAACATTATGTTTAGGAATAAAACTTCTTTGTATAACACAAATTTTACTTTAATTATAGTAGGAGAAATTAGGTATTTTAAGGAAGTGTGTATTGAATAATATTGAAAGCAAATAAAATAGTTTATCATGCAAATAATTGCATTCTTATTTCCTTGTCTCAGCACACATTTTCCCAGTCTTCATTTGTTTAAAATGTTTAGATAATAGTAACCAAGGAAATATGGGGAGAGTCTGTATATTGTTTCTTTTCTTTAGCTGTGTAAATCGTCTTAAATGCTTAAAGGGACACTAATTTATCATAGTATAATCCACATGAAAGACGTCGTAAAACAGAGGCAATATTTAAAATAGGAATGTGTAAGCAGACGCCAAGGGGAATCAAATGTTAACCAGAAACTCTCTTTAGAGAAACTCAAGGAAATCTGAAATTGTTTTTGTGTTTTTTTTCCAGTTGATTAGCAGATCATTATTTCCAGACATTTATTGAATACCTGCTGTATGACAGCTACTGTTTAGACACTGGGGATGAAATGATGTTTAAGGATAGGCTATCTGCCGATGGTCTGGCAGATCAGTGAGCACCGAGACTTGGGGGAGGCAGCCACCTGGCTTAAATGCCGAAGCCTCTGAGGATTGATGTGCAGCTGACAGAGAAACCCTGATGCATGGAAGATGGAATAAAGTAAAATGGTAAAGATCAGGAGATGAAACACTGGGAAATAATGATGAGGAAGAAACTGTGGCACACTGCTGGAAGTTAAGGCTCTGTCCGGGAGAAATGGACAAGTCAGTATTGGATTGTGTTTCACAAACTAGTTCAGAATAGTGTTGATATAATAGTTCACAACTTTGAAATTAAAAAAAATTTCAGCCCTAGTCGATTTGATAGAGCATCAGCCTGCGGACCGAAGAGTCCAGATTTGATTCTGGTCAAGGGCACATACCTTGGTTGCAGGCTTCTCCCTGGCCCAGGTCCTGATTAGGGCTCATGCAGGAGGCAATCAATAGAATGATATTTCTCTCTGTCTTTTCCTCTCTCTTCCACTCTCTCTTTAAAAAAAAAAAAAATCAATGAAAAAATATCCTCGGTTGAGGATTCAGTTTTTTCAAAGCACTTTCCCATTATCAAATGAACCTTGATAGCAGTAAAGAAGGCTTTATTTTTAATTTCATGATACAGATGAGCAAACTGATTGCCAGGGCAGTATAATGATTTTGCCAGAAGGTCACAGAGTGTGTCTCAAAGCTGTATTTGAACTTCAATTTTCTGACTCTAAATCCAGAGCTCTTTATACCATTCTAGAAGGATAACAGTAAGGAGAAGAAAGAAGAGAATAGATATGCAAACTAGGTTGGTACAGATCATCTCATGAAACCAGGTGCTCTGGGAAAGTAGGGAACATGAGAGACACATGCCAACACCATTACCAGAGATGTGTGTACATGTTCCCAATACTGTTGAGGACAACCGATGGTTTTGTAGTGAAATATGACACATAAATACACTTCCAACCTTAACAAAGCTCTGCTGAACTGTTGCTTAATTCTTGGTTAGTTTTGTTTTATTGAAATGATGGATTAGTACTGTGCCTAATAGATCCCTCAATTAGATCCAGCCCTTAAACTAATGAATGGCAGAGTGATTCTTTGTGCAATAATCAACATGAGGATGCCTTTATCTAGGACTCAGAGCTCACTGGGAAAAAAATGCAGCCTCAGCTGAGTAGCTCAGTTGGTTAGAGTGCCATCCTGATACGCCAAGGTTGCAGGTTTATTCAATCCCTGGTCAGGGCCCAGGCAAGAGTCATCCAATGAATGCATAAATAGGTAGAACAACTGGTCAGTGTTTCTCTCCCTCCCTCTTCCTCTCTCTCTAAACAAACAAACAAACAAACAAGAAAATATAAGCATAAATGCAGTTGATCTGTGTATGCTATATTAAAAGTTTCCCCTGGAATTAGAAGATGGGATGTTTGAGATGAATGCAGTGGCAATGAAGCAGAAACCTCTGACCATGAAGCTGCAGCATCATTTGCAAATAAATAAATTAAAAAAAAAATATATATATATATATATATATATTTTCCCATATATATATATATATATATATATATATATATATATATATATATATATTTTCCCCTCTGAATTACATTTTATATTTAATTTGTTATAAGGTCAAGTAAATCTGAGCCCTGTACTCTTCCAACCGCTCTGTGCTCCAGGTACCACTGAGTTCTTATTGACTAGCTCACCCTGAAAGGTGGCCTTGCTTTTGATATTACCTCTTTCTGGTTGCTTTTCCACACATCTTCACAGCACCAGCTTCTCCTTGTCATTACGAATCCACCCTAAAGGTTCCCGGCATGAAGAGGCCTCTCCCGACCACCCAGCTGCAGGGAGCTCCCAGTCCCTGACCACCATAGCGATTGGCTCTGTTTTCATTTATGCTTTTATTGAACACTTGCTTTGTGATGAGGAACACAATAAAGGTCCTGGCCTTAAGGGAGTTGCTGCTCCAGTGACAGGAAATAATCAATAATTGTCACAACCTGGTACCCCCTTTCTGACCCCCAGAAGCAGAGTGGAAGGTTCGAGAACAGTGGCACTGTTTTCTTTCTGCTGCAGTTAGTGCAGAGAACTTTCAGAGAACCCATTCTTTCTCACACTTTTCCTACTTACTTCTGTAAAGTTATCTGCACAACTGGAGAGGTGACAAATTATACCACAGAGAACATGTCTCCAAAATTTACTATGCACATTCTTGAGCAACTCACATTGTCTACTTTTTGCATAATTTTCTCATTTGTGAAATGAGGTAAACCTATCCATTTCACAAGGTTTTTGAATGAATTAATTATGAAATTATTTGAGCTCTAGCTAGTTTTGCTCAGTGGATAGAGCATTGGCCTGTGGATGGAAGGGTCCTGGGTTTCGATTCTGGTCAAGGGCATGTACCTTGGATGCAGGCTCGATCCCCAGCCCTGGTCAGGGTGCATGTGGGAGGCAACCAATAGATGTGTCTCTTTCATATTGATGTTTCTCTCTGTCTCCCATGCTCCCTTCCACTCTCTCTAGAAATCAATGGAAAAATATCTTCGGATGAAGATTAACCAAAAAAAAAAAATTGTGAAAGTATTTGATACATAGAGCGCTAGGTGGGTATTAAGTGTTGTCTGCAGATGTCTCTAAATTACGGAAATTTCCCCATCTGTTCCCGAAGGAGCTTCCCAGCTGTGTGTCTCTTTTCTTTCTTTGGATAAACAACACTGAGTAATATTTAGCTCGTCTCAGATGGCCATATTTTACTTTGATTTTATTCTAACAGCATTCATTTTCTGTTTTTCTACAGTATTTTGGAAGTTTACTTGTCATTTTCTGTGTAGAACTGGCTTGTGGTGTTTGGACATACGAGCAGGAAATTATGGTGAGTTCAAAATGTGACACAATTACAATCTGAAACTTTATCCAGGTCAGCCTTTCGGATCAGATCCTTTGGAGTAACTTAGGCACATGATTATTGATTTGAAGATTTATACTGTATGATGACATGTAGACCCAGTACTTCTGAAAAGTGACACTGTCTTTTCTGTGTCTGAAGCATAGTTCCAAACCCTAATTTGTAATATGTCATTTGGCGTACAATGTGTTTTTAACATGAATATAATAGACTTAAAATAACATATGTTTTAAAGTAATTTTACCAACTTTTGAGAATATAGTTTGGAAAGATTCTTATTTGCAACAAGATTTAAGAAAGTGTGGCAGTCTGCCCAGAAGCCTTAGAAAAAGCTGTCCACCCAGGACCGGGAGGCATGCGTCCCCTGTCGACCCCTCGCTGAGCCTTCGTCCACCTCCAGAAGCGTGGTTGAAGAGTCGCGGTGCTTCCTCCAGCCTAGAAACACTCTCACAGTTGGACACTTGGCTGCATGGAGACAGCTCTTCGGTTTTTCTCTCTTTTACTTTTGCAATTGAAACCACGGACCAACATTTATAGTTACGTTAGAGTGGATGCGAATAAGTTTCTCCATCTCCAGATGGGAGCAGTCATGTTTGATTTACCACGTGCACTTCACTCCTGCTCCCTTAGCCCATTATTACTTGGTTAATGTTTGTTCGCTTCATTCTGGACATTGGTAGGTTTACACCTCTGCTTGCCTGTGATCACTGGCTGTTTTCATGGTGGAAACCAGATTTCCCCACTGTACGCGTCGGGGTAGTTCCAATAAGATGATGCTTTTTCACATGTAGTCCTTGGACTGTCTTGCAGGAGTCCTCCAGGGTGATTCTCAACAATATGCATTCTAGAGCTTGAGGCCAGGTCTGCTAAGTGAGAATAGAGGGAAGGCAGAGGGAGAGGGGCCAGAGGAGTGGGCATGTACATTCCTGACAGTTTCCCCAGCCGAGTCTTCAGCTCTTTAAAACGTGAGCGTCCTTAAGCACAGGGGCCGCTCGTTCTGTATGTGTTTCTGAGCAGCATTTCGGCAGCTGTGCAAGGAAATTGAAGTAGTTTATGGTACTGATGCAGTTATTAACGATTTTATGCTGAATCTGCTGTGACACTGTTTTGATTACTAAGTGGTAATTGCAGACTAGTGGGTTCTCTGCATACTCCAATTTATATGTAAATGATGCCTTGACACTGCCTTTACTCTGAACCCCTCTGAAAAGCCCTCTGAAGCATCCCCAGTGTGTGACAACTCTCAGAAAGAAGAGAGGATTTATAATTATTTCTCAATAAAAAAAATTGAAAAGTCGGGGTGGATTCTACGTAATTTAATGTAAATTTAACTTTCTGAAAACGAAATCTATTAAATAGGAATACCTGTGCTATCTTTGAGAATCCTATTTTCACTTCTTCCCCTAAAAACTTTGCATATGTAGGGGAGTGAAAAATTAGTTGTTTTCACGGGTTCAGTTTCTGTGTTTCATTGATAAAGAGATGGTCTCTTAATTTTTTCCTGTTTTTAAAAAATGAATGTGTCTCTTTGACATTCAAGCAAAATATAGAAAATTGTATAATTAATTATTGATGCCCTCACTTCAGCTTTTGATTGTGTTCTTTTGGATAATTAAAAGGTTTTTAGAGATGAGTTTACTTTCTCTGAATTTTAAAAATGGTTTCAACTGTGTTTATGTCATACTAATGTTGGTAAATCTCCTAAATTAAAACAGTTTGAAATGAATTAATTTAATGTATTTGACTGGAAATATTTTGATTCTAATATAATTCTAAGAAACTTGAGAGTTCATTGAAAAGAATTTATCCTTACTGTTTAGATACTGCCTTCTATTCTGTTAAGGGCCACCTGCAAGTGTCTGTTAAGTATCACAGTGATATGAGGTGGGTGCAGACTGTCATCTCAGCTGATGGCATACATCACAGTTTTGCTTATGGAAATATTCCCCATTAATCTATCTTTCACCAGGATAGAGCAAGGCCTGTTTAAAAGTAAACAACTTTAACATATTTTTAACTTATTTTTTCACTAACAGCAGTGTGAGTGAAAAGTGCCCTTAAAGTTTACTAGCTGCCAAGTCAGGCAGAGCCCAGCCTGGGCGTAGTAGATGGCTTTGTGCTCTTAGCTGCTCCATGCAAGGAGCCAACCAATGAGTGTTTTCCTTACGGTCTAGATCACAGTACTTTACTCCAAAACCTTAATGATCTTCTCTGCTTCTTGCTACGTTTGGTCTCAAGACTGTGGCCAAAAGGGAGAAACAACTTACTTTTATTTTGGAAAATAATATTAAAAATAAGACTGTCCTAATCACCAAACCAAAAGATTTGACATCAGATGGTTTGTTTCTCCATTCTTTTTCCATACATTGTCACCTCTTATTCGTTATTTCTTCTATCAAAAAAAGAAACACAAAAAACAAAAAACAAAACACCCAAACCTGTCAATGATATTTTGTCAGATGATACATTTCTGGAGAATTCATTTCACTTTCATGTATTTTATGCTCAAGAGGATAAGAGACAATAATAATTTACAGTGAGTAGCTTAAGCTTTGGTTCGTTCCTTGAGCTTTATTGAAACCACATGAACACTAAGCCCACTATGTAGGGAACAAAGTGTTGTGTGCCCAAGTGTTGGGGTGTTTTCTTTTGTACTGTGCATTTCCCAGTAATAAAAAAGAAAGTTAACAAAGGGGGAAATGAAGAATGTCTGTGGTCAGGAATTTTTAAACTAGCCCTATTGATATCATTATTGTTTAAATAAGATTTCCAAATGATCCAATTCTTGACTTAGTGTCAAGCTTGCTTGTCTAAGCCAGGTCTGTGTGACATCACAGATCAGATGCGGGTGTCTGTCCAGCTCCTGAGAGCTGCCACGAGATGAGGATCTGTATGCCTCATTTTCTCCTGGGGCACAGTTGGTAACAGACTGTTGCACTGACTAGATTTCTGGTCAGGTGTGGTGTTGTGTGCTGGAAGCTCTGGCATGATTAAACATTCTGCCAAGGGACACAGTGACTTGAGAACAGAAGCACAGACTGCGCTTTGATTTAGGAATGAATCTTTCTAGAATTCCAGCATGCCTCTGAAATCCACATTTTGAAAAGGGGGTCACAAACTTATCCCGGAGTGAGGCTTGAGTTGAGCTCTTTTTCTTCTTGATTCTCCCCCCTTTATGTTAATACCATAATCTGCAGTCTCTTCAAAAACAGCAGTTTTCCTTAATGAAATAAAAAGACATTGCTCTGCAGGGATGGTTTGTTGTGAGAAGCTCTTCAGGTGTGTCTGTAGAACACACTGTGTACTTGTCTTGTGATCTCCTTGAGCTCAATATTGGCATCAAATGATTTTGCATTAATTTGCTTTATATGACACTAGTAGCCCTGCACATGAATCTGTGCACCAGTAGCTCACTGCCACCCTCCAGTACAGGGGTCCTCAAACTTTTTAAACAGGGGGCCAGTTCACTGTCCCTCAGACCATTGGAGGGCCAGATTATAGTTTAAAAAAAACTATGAACAAATTCCTATGCACACTGCACATACCTTATTTTGAAGTAAAAAAACAAGGCAGCAAAACATCCAGCGGGCTGGATAAATGTCCTCAGTGGGCTGTAGTGAGGAGCCCTGTTCCAGTAGCTCTCTGCCAGCTGCCCTACCCACCTGTAACTTCCCTCTGCTCTCCAACCTCCCCCCCATAGCTCATGGCCCTGGCCCCTCCTGTAGTTCTCCGCCACCCACTTGTAGCTCACTGCCCCACCCTCCTGCTGATCTGTGAGCCAGTCATTACATGGTCATTCGTTATGCTTCACGGCATAACAACCATTTGCATATTACATCTTTATTATATAGGATACCTCTACATTTAGTACAAAAACCTACAGGCAGAGATTGTTCAGTAAGTATTTAGTAGCTCTGAGTTAACATTGGCTACAACAAAATATAAAGTACTTGTCAATTACAGCACATTCCAGGCATGTGTGAGTATGTGTATGAGATTGTGAGTGACTGAGTTTGTGAATCTGTGAATGTATGTGTGTCTGAGTGTGTGTCGCTGTGTTACAGTTGTTGATATTTTGTTTTTTATCTTCAGCTTCCAGTACAGTGGTCAGACATGGTCACTTTGAAAGCCAGAATGACAAATTATGGCTTACCTAGATACCGCTGGCTTACTCACGCTTGGAATTTTTTTCAGAGAGAGGTAAGTGCTACTATTTCTGAGGTAAAGGGTATAGGATAAATGGCATACTTTCAAAACAAATGTTCAAAGCTTTGGCCTTGCTCACTTTCTCTGCGCTGAAAAGTTTTAAGCCTGTGATTCAGTTACCACTGATGTGATTCTTTATTGAGAAGTACCTTAAGGAAAGTCAGGCTCTGCTTTTCTTCCCATATATACCATTTCCTCTACATTTCACATGCTTCTCCATAGTTTCAAAGTTTTTAAAAAGTCTTTTTACTAAGCTACTGTGAAGTTTCCTTTTCATGAGTCAACAAATATCCACATTCCATTTGAATAGATCATTTTTCATCACTTTTAGAGGTATTTGTACTTTAAACATCATTTAAATTTTTAAATGATCATTCTCACTTGAGAACTAGGAGTCAATATGTTGTTAAAGCCAGGTCTGTACAGGCATGAGCTTTCTAGTCGGAAAATTCTGGCTCTACTGCTTACTATTTCATGAGCTTCTATAATTTACTTAACTTTCTTAAGCTTCAGTCTCACCTATAAAGTGGGGATAATAAAATATCTCCTCAAGTTCTTGAGGTTAAATAAGTTTGATCTTATTTAGCTTATGCTCATTAACAATAACATTACAAAGTATAGGGACTTTTAGCTTTTCTTACCTAACTTCCATATAGCACTATATGCAAGCATCTGCTCATATGAAGACTATATTTAGATGTTTAAGGTGTGGTGACTTGAAGTTAATCATTAATCTAGCTTCAAACCAAGCTTCTCTTCCAAGCAGTTTCCCTGTGATGGGAGTGACATTTCCAGATGACCAAGTGTATCCGTTTCCTTTCCTTTTATTTAGAGCTGGATCACAAAGCATTTGAGGGCCAGAGTCTTCCATGATAGATAACCAGCCCTCTGCTCTGTTTTTCTGGCTTGAATACGGGCAGAAGTTCAAGTCTAAGATAATCTCCAAATCTGGTCCTTTGTGTTCCAGTTGTTGAGATGATGAACATTATCATTGTAACACAGATTTCCTGTTTATTTAAATGTGTCCTGACTTTGTTTGTTTACTGTTCATTTGTACTAAAAACAACACCTATTTTATTTACTTAAAATAAGTAAAGCATTAGGGAATTTATAGGAAGCTGTGTCCAGCGACTGCCCTGGGCAGAATGTGCCCAGAGCTCTTCATTATTTTTTTGGAGGCGGGGATTTGTGATGTAGACCATGATATTCCAGGTTAAAAGACAAAGCACTTTTTTTTTTTCTTAAATGGTAGGAAAAGGAGTTCGACTTAGATAGAGAATGTACAAGCATTGCAAATTTTAGATTTGTTGCATGCTAAATTTCCTCCTCTGTATCATAGGCCTATTTCACCCCAGAGGAGGTGGTGAAGACCTCTAGTTATCCTAAAAGATTAAAAAAACACACCCCTATACTAGTCTGCTAGGGCTGTGGCTAACCAAGTACCACAGTCTAGGAGGCTCAAACAACGGAAATGCATTGTCTCTTATTTCTGGAGGCTCAGAGTCTGTCCTGGCATGCAGATGGCTGTCTCCTAGTGGCTTCATGTGGGCTTCCCTCTGTATGTATTTGCGTTTAAATTTCATCTCCTTAGAAGGACATCAGGCATATGGGTTTAGGGTCCACCTGATGACCTTAATTTAATTACCTCTGCAAAGACACTGCCTTCAAATATGGTCACATTCTGGGGATGAGAACTTCAAAATGAACTTCAGGTAGCATACAATTCAGCCCATAACATTCTTTTTTAACAAAATAAATAGTAGAACTAGGAGGGACCTGTCAGCCCCCGTTTTTCTGACTCTTTCAGTGCTGTTCTGTCCACATCCTTCAGCTTCGTGGACTCTCAAGCCCTAGTGATGCTTGTTAAATACCTTATAAAAAACAAACTCCTGCCTTATAAAAATGTGTTTATTTATTTTAACATAGTGGTTGGAGAATAGGCTTTGTAATTAATAGCTTCTGCCACCTGCTAGTCTGTGATTTGGCAAGTTACTTGAACCATCAAAGTCTCAGTTTCTTTATATATAAAACTAGGGGCCTGGTGCACAAAAATTTGTGTACTCGGTGGGGGGGGGGGGTCCCTCAGCCAGGCCTGTGCCCTCTTGCAGTCTGGGACCCCTCGGGGGATGTCTACCTGCTGGCATGCCTGGCCAGCCTGAGTAAGGGCAGAGGGCCGTTTTCAGGCTGCCCACAGCCCCTTCAGGGTTTGGGTCCCTATTGGGGTGCCTGGCTGGAAGCAGATATCTGGGATTTATTTAACTTCTATAATTGAAACTTTGTTGCCTTGGTCCCTGCTGGAAGCCTGGATTGCCCCCTGACAACTCAAGGTCCTAACCCAGCAGGTATCTGGGGTTTGTTTATCTTCTTTTTTTTGTTTAATTTTGTTTTATTGCTTAAAGTATTACAATGAGTGATAGATAGGTCTCCATTTTTTCCCCTTGACCTTCCCCCTCCTCCCCTACCCCCAGTTTCTTGTGTCCATTGATTATGCTCATATGCATGCATGCAAGGCTTTCAGCTGATCTCTTAACTCCCCCCAAACTTTGTAGCCTTGAGTAGAGCTCAGGGTCCGCAGGGCCCTGGCTTCCTCCATTGCCTGGGGCAATTCCAGCTCCGTGGCGGCTGCCATCTTAGTTGAGTTAATTTGCATACTTGCTCCTGATTGGTTGGTGGGCATGGCTTGTGGGTGTAACAGAGTGAGGATTAATCTGGATATTACTCTTTTATTAGATTAGATGGTGATGGTATTTTCTTGACTTTGCTAAAATGTTAGCAGGAGTGGCCCTGCCTCACACTGGTTTTGAAGGAGGCAGGAAAACTACAGGGAGATGTAGACCACAGTCATACGTGGCATCATAATGGGTTTGCTTAAGGGAGTTTTCAGAAAAGTTTCAATTCAGTATCTTCTGTTAAGGGTGAAAAACAACTGTGTACAAAGAAAAAATATCTGTGACATTAAAATTTTAAAAAAGTTTGGCACCGAAGGTGATATGCGTAAGTAGTTTGGAAGAAGCAGTGTCCGTGGAGCACCTCATTTCCCGACAGGGCTGTCCTGTTGTGGGTGGAGTTAGAATGTGCCAAGAGCTGTTCTTCTGTCATCAACCAGAAAAAACACGTCGTCAGGAAATGAGGGAGGAGCGTGCTCTCTTAGTGTAAGGATTTTTAAAAGACTGACTTGGAGCTCTTATAAGTTGTGTATGACTTTTAGAAAGTAAAGTCTTTTTACTACATACGATTTTTATGGAATCTTAATGACGTGAAATATATGATGTCAAATGATGTTTGACTTCATCTGTAATGCCTCTGATGTACATTCATGGCTTTGAGAACAAGTTTATAAAAGGAAATTACTAAAAATATTTTAAAGTTTCTTGGAAAATTTTAGTATTACTCATAGCGTTCAGTAATTCATCATTTGTAATACTCTTAAGGTGATTTTTGCTTTTAAAAATTATACATTTAGGCAAATTAAAAAATGTGAAGTCATTTTTAGGATTTTCCTTGTTTCATTTAACTTGAAACGTCCAGAATTCCTCATAGGGGATTTTTGTTGAATTTTGAAATGGTGGGTTGTGGTATTTTATGGTACAGTATAAATCCTGGCCACGGGTAGATCTGCTAGGCTATGTAATTTACAGAGTCAATCACTCTTGGCAGCGTCCTTCTCAGAGACTGCCCATCGTGCTTGCTTTTCACTCTATGAAGAGTAAACCCCGTTTACCCAAGGGCAAAAAATTATCATAGTTAATTATTCTGAACCTAAGCTACACCCATCCTTAAGCAGTGTATCTAAATCGTGGCCAGAGAAAGTTTTTGTAAAACCTTGGTGAAATGAGACAAAAAGAAAAGGAAAAAGAGAAAATAATTTTTCTTAAATCTAACTTTATTTAAGCTAAAGGAATATCACTTCTGTAATTTATGTGATAGAATATGATAATTTATTTCAGGAATCTTATTTGGATGGATAAAAATTTATTGGCCAAACTTATGTTTACATCTCAAACATTTTTGAAGATTTTTTTGGTTAATGAACCCAAGTCTGATAATTTTTGTGAGGGGAACTTTGGTCAACAAACCTTTCTCCGGAGATTACAGAAACTTTTAATATTATATTTGAAATTTTAAGCAGTTAAACTGGTAACTAGGCATATACACGTAGATTGATCAGCTACTCTTTAGTGTCTAGGGGCTTAATGATAAATACAAGATTTGCTGTATTTGTTTTGTTAGTTGTGCATATGAACTCTGTTGCTGTGAGATCACTTGTGGAGGATCTTTGGGTGGGAGAGGGGGAGGGACTCAGTGCTGCCTGGTCTGCTTTCAGGTGTTAATGGGCATTAGTGCTCGGAATTGTTCCACTGGGAACTCCTTTACGACGTTTCTGTCATCCACCGAGAATGTACGCCTGTCATTAAGTGATGAAGAATAGTGTTCGCTTTGGCTACAAAAATTTAAGAAATCTGCCATTTAACCTCCTATACATAAAGGAAATATTTGTGAAGTCTCTGAGCCTGACCAGTATTCTTTCACAGTTCAAGTGCTGCGGAGTGGTGTACTTCACTGACTGGCTGGAAATGACAGAGATGGACTGGCCCCCAGATTCCTGCTGTGTTAGGGAATTCCCAGGATGCTCCAAACAGGCCCACCAGGAAGACCTCAGTGACCTGTATCAAGAGGTAAGGTCGTATGTGTTTAGCTTATCGGGGATAAAAGTTTTCTTATAATGACAATACAGAGCCCGCAACATGCCAGTGAAATTGTCCTCTTCTGAACGAATATAAAGGCCCTTGGAATTTTTGCTCTGGTATGTGGAAAAACAGGATAAAGGAAATAATTAATACACAAATCTGAACACTGACCACATGTTAACAAGGACATTGGGAAGGTCTAGGTTTTAGAATTAATCAGATTTTAACATGCATTGTCTGAGAATCAAGTTCTCTGGCCCCCTCCTCAGGGTCCTTTGAAAACAGACGCAGGCAGAGGGTGTAGCTGACTCTGGAGGTCAGGGAAACACACTTTGGAGTTCCTTAGCAGAATTTGGCATAGGACCTCCACGGAGATTAAAACGTGTAGGGGAAAACCCCATTCTCTTCTTCCCTTACCCCCCTGCTGGCTAGTACCAGTGATGGGACTTTTAGTTAGCTGTTTGGATGGAGTTAGATGCTCTTGGAATTAAAATCAATTGTCCATTGCCCACGAAACTTGCATATTTGTGTTTTCTGGAAGAATTTATCCGAATAATCTCTTATTCCTTGTTAGCAGAAGTTTTCCTATCACTTCACATTTAGTGGTGATTTTCAAATGTTTTTAGCCACAGAATTCTTTTTCTTCCAATTAAAATCTAGAACTACACCATCTCGTACCGCAACCAAGAGCTACGTGTGGCCATTTGAATGAAAATGAAATCAAATACAGTTTTCATCTCCTCTGCTGTGCTAGCCACATTTCAAGTGCTCAGCAGCCTCTCCGAGCTAGCTCTTCCTGTGGTGGACAAGGTGGATGTAAGATATTTCCATCCTTACTGAAAGTTTTATTGCAGCCTCAATCTAAAGTGGAAGCTCAAAATGGAAGAGAAGCTGCTCAGCTGAGGGGCCAGAATCATTTCTCAGATACATCTCCAGGCAAGCATCTGGGTACACAAAGCACTGTTTCAAACCTCTGGCTTAACAGGCACAATCATGATACAACACACACACACACACACACACACACACGTATATGCACAGAATATGCTATAAAGAATGAAACTGTAAAAAAAAATCATATCAGGCTTTATAAAACATGCCTTTTTATGTGTTTCAAGATCATGACCTTAGGAGGTTAGGCATTTTTTCCCTAGAAATACTAACATTGTTCAAAACATCTTTTAGCCAGTCTGCCAAAGTCTACTGTAAAGATGCACAGGAATCAGCTCCATTAATTTATAGGAACTAATTTGAAAAAGATGCTGGAATACTTACACAATGATCTGTTGCATCCATATCTTAGATATGAGTCACTTTGGGCTGTTAAAAAAATCATCTCAGAGGACAGGACCCTACCACACTGAAGGATATCCAAAATAAAGGGCTTTGGGCTCCAAAGGCACAAAAGGAAGAGTGCCAGGTATTTTTTAGGAGATTCACAATTTTATTAATTTCCTAGGGCTACTATAGCAAAGTGCCATAAAGTGAGTTGCTTAGACAGCAGGCACTTCTTGTCTCCCAGTTCTGAGGGCTGTAAATCCGAGGTGGAGGTGTAGGCAGGGTTGGTTCCTTCTGAGGGGTGTGAGGAAGAACCTGTCCCACACCGCTCCCTCACCTGCTGTGGTTGGCTGGCCATCATGGGCGTTCCTTGGCTTACAGAAGCATCACCTGCTCTCTGCCTTCACCTTCCCATGGAGTTCCTCTTGTTTGTGTCTGTCTCCAAATTTCCCTTTTTATAAGGATGCTAGTCACTCAGTCTTCTCCTGTATGACCTCATCTTAACTAATCACACCTGCAACAACTCTATGTCTAAGTAAGAACCAATCTGAGTTAGTGGGGATTAGGCCGTCAGCATAAGCATAGGGAGGGGACACAATTCAACTCATAACAAGAATTGTTGAAACAGCTGAGTAACTCAGGTTGTTTATTTTAAAAGATAACCAAAATACTTTTAGTCAGCCTCATACTACTGGGAGGCATTGTGTTTGGATATTATCATTTGAAGCATATTCTATTTTGGCTTTGAATTAAAAAGAATATTCAAGGTCTTATATATTGAACAAAGAATTGTTGGGTCAGTGTCTCTGAGTTCCTTGGTGGTTGTGCTGTATCTTGTGTTCTGGGTGAAAGCTGAATATTGGCTGGTGTCTGTAGCAGGGATGGCCAGCTAACAAGTGCAACAGTCAAAGTCCTGCTTATTCCATAAAGCAGAAGCAATGCTGAAATGCAGGCATAATTGTGGACATTCAGGGGTCCTCAAACTTTTTAAACAGGAGGGGCCAGTTCACTGTCCCTCAGACCGTTGGAGGGCCGGACTATAGTTAAAAAGAAAACTATGAACAAATTCCTATGCACGCTGCACATAATTTATTTTAAGCAAGACAGACAGCGGCAGCAAAAACACCCGCATGTGGCCCTCTGGCCGTAGTTTGAGGATGCCTGTTAGTAAACTGGGGGTTAGGGAGGAGGGGGGGGAAGGGCAAGGGGAAAAAATGGAGATCTATCTATCATCTGTTGTAATACTTATCTATCACTTGTTGTAATACTTTAAGCAATGAAATAAAAAAAAAATAAATTCTACTCCCACTTTTTAAATTAAAAAAAAATAAATAAATAAATAAAAATAAACTCAGGCATAATTGTGGACATTCAAACACAGTACAACACCACTAGATTTAAACACACACACACACACACACACACACACACACAGGTGATTACAGTATAGGTACAATTGTAAACATGTGAACTAAAATCTATTGACTTACCCTGTGTAAGCTTAATTCATTCGTTAATTTTTAGGAGTGGCAAGTCAGTATGGGAAATTATTGGACTATACCCCCATATATAGTAATTTCTACTTTCTTTAGTGATTAACACTGATAATATGATTATAACTAATATTAACCAGGAGAATGGCAAAACATGAATCCATTTTCCAGATGTTCCCACAAAGTCTTTACTTCAGTTTTACTTTATTTAGTTGAAAAGCATGCACTTAACATTTAATAAAATTTTCTTGTAAAAATACAGGTAAGTTTTACTAGCTTATCTTGATGATCTCCACTAGTAATCTTTATAATGGGGTTCTTTACTTTCAGGATGTCGATAATTGCTTGTACCATGGATTTTAAGCTGGAAAGAAGCCACACTGTTGTGCCTGGGCAAATTTGATGGCCCAGATTATTCAAAAAGTTTTTCATATTTTTAGTAGCAAGCTGGCATTGTCAGTTATGAGATATTTCTTTAGACAGAATTCCAGCAGAGATGGAGGTTCATAATATCAGAGTAATCTGCTTTTGCACTTCTAATTAATAACAGATGTTGATATTGGTAATGTTACAGTGCATCATTATATGCATAGTTGACTTACCAATGTGAATCATTTAATAGCTTTATGGCACAAGTACAATTAAATTCATCATATAGAGGAAGACTTAATTCCACTTTGCCCTGCAATACGCCCAGGGATCATCCACCTGGAAGAGGAGGGCTAGAAAGAACAAGGTAGGGACAGTTGAAGATATTTGGAATGTTTATTCTGAAGTAGTGAGCACTAAGGGGAGGTATTTCAGATGTCTTCGAGGATTTCAAAGTTCATCAGTCAGAACAGGAACTGGACTTACGCATGGTTGCTCCCAGGGCCAGAGTCACAGGAAGGAAATTTGAGTCAGTAGAAGGAAGAGCTTGCTCATCAAAATCTGTCCAATTGTGATACCGGTTCTCTTGTAAGATAGTGACTGTCTTATCACTAAAAATATTAAAGTCAAGGTCATTGGCGTTAGAATGGGTTTTTAAATTAAGAGTGAATCTGGACTAGATGAACTTCAAGGTCCCTTTTATCTTTCACATTCTGTAAGCTCAGAGATAAGAACTGACTTTCTTCCTGTCATTTCTGTTCCGAGGTCTGAAATCAATGAAATAAATCATTCTCCACCATCTGGTGGCCTGCTTGGTCCCTGACCCAATAATATTTTATGACACATTTAAAACCTGTGAAAAATGACAGAGCAGAAATGGAGCAATAGTTGCACATTTTAGGAACTTTCCCATCAGAGTTATTGTTGGGTCTGGTATACGACTCCTTAAATATCTGCATTGAGTAAAACACATGTCTAAAAGTATACATTTAAAAATCACAACTGCAAATATCTCTGGCCATCCGTTTTGTTCCATTGCATTCATTCATTCAAAATGTTTTGTGGTTACCGACTGGGATCCAGATGCTGAAGATATAGTGGAGAATGCTGCAGACAGAACTCTCTCCTCTTGGATAACATATATTCTAGTTAGGAACATAAACAATTAACAAGAAAGAAAGCAATAAAAATAATTTCAGGTGGTGTTAAGCACTTTGAAGACTCCGAACAGGGTCATGTGCTGGAGAATTTCTTTATGATGAAGGAACTATTAAAAATAGGGCAGGTAGGATCTAGGTTCTCTTAGGGGGTGACATTTGAACTGAGATCAATTGATGAGAAGGGCCCAGCCATGCAAATATCTGTTGAAGAGTATATATTTTAAAATATGTTTTTTAAATTGATTTTTAGAGAGAGAAGAAGGGAGAGGGAGAGAGATGGAAACATTAGTGATGAGAGATAATCCTTGATTGGCTGCCTCCTGCACACCCCTTTGAGAGATAATCCTTGATTGGCTGCCTCCTGCACACTCCTTATTGGGGATTGGCTCTGCAACCTATGCATGTGCCCTGACCAGGAATTAGACCTTGAATTCCTGGTTTATAGGTCGGTGCTCCACCACTAAGCTCCACTAGCCAGGTTCAAATACCCTTAATAATTTCTTTTGTGGCAAATCATTGGAACCAAACCCTTTCTGCCTCTTTAGATGGTTGTTTATTTCTTCCCTGAGTAATATGAAACATTCACAGACAGGGAGCTGGAGAGGACAGGGTATGTAGATGTGAGCAGATGTGATCTTTCTGGTTTGTGGGACAAAGAATCCGGATGATGACAAGGTTGTACAGGTCTCCAGTGCTCACGGTAGTGAAAGGGTATGGGGGGGTGCTCCCCCACATTGAGGGAGGGACAGGTCATGGTGGGGTGGATTATTAGTGGTTTTTCTTCTCAGTTATATGTTACCTGCTCTGTGAGTTGAGAGCAGTTTTGAGGTTCTCTACCTACCCATCTCCTTTATACCCAGTGGTTATCTAAACTAATAAAAGCGGAATAGTAAAATTAACCGTTTCTTTGGGACGCCCAACAGCCAATCAAAGCGGCTGTATGCAAATTAACCCAGCCAACATGGAGGCCGCCACTCACGGACCTGAGTAAACGTTTAGGCAGCGTCCCTTGCAGCAGGAGCGAAAGGGAAACTGTTTTCGGCCCTTGGCGGGCAGGCTCCAAAACATGTTTCAATAATGTAACAATCACAGAATCCTCGGGAGCCGAAGGGGACAGCAGACCTAGCCTGAGTCTAAAAGTATAACATTGTTGCAGTATAGACTCTGTGAGGTGAGGCAGAGAGGAGGCTTTGTTACATGTTTAGGCCGGCTTAAAGGAACAGGGTATCAATTATAGGAGATAAACCCCAGAAACCTGCGTCCAGCCAGCCTTGCTGGGACGTTGGGTCAATGGGAGCTGTGGGCAGCCTTAAAGCCCCTCACCCAGGCTGGTCAGGCATGCCAGCAGGTGGACATCCCCCGAGGGGTCCCAGACTGTGAGAGGGCACAGGCTGGGCTGAGGGACTTCCCGAGTGCACAGAGTGGCTGCAGGGCGGGACAGCGCAGGACCCAGGACCCGTGAGTAGGAAAGAGGCGGCAGGGTTGGAGGGCACCGGGAAGTGGGTAAGAGGCAGCAGGGTCGGCGGCCTGCTTGGTGGGCTTCCCAGGCCCTTTGCGGGGCATTGGGGAGTGGGAACGAGGTGGCAGGGGGTCGGTGGCCTGCTTGGCAGCTGTCCAGGCCCTTTGCGGGGCATTGGGGAGCGGGTAAAAGGCGGCAGGGGATCGGTGGCCTGCTTGGTGGAC
>PVJC01026812.1:0-23727 GCA_004026665.1 Murina feae
ATGACCCAGAGGGTCAGTGGGAGCTGTGACCAGCCTGCAAACAGACATTGGCCCCTCACCCAGGCTGGCCAGGCACACCAGCAGGTGGCCATCCCCAGAGGGGTCCCAAGCTGTGAGAGGGCACAGGCCGGGCTGAGGGACCCCCCTCCCTGACCACCCCAGTGCACAAATTTTTGTGCACCGGGCCCCTAGTTGTTTAATAATTAAGAGCCAGAAATCAGACACACCTGAGTTCAAATCCCTACCTCACTCTGAATGACCTCATTTGAAGTCATTGAACCTCTTATTCAGCTTCAACTTCCTCTTTATAAAAGAAAATAATAATAGGACCTGCCTTTTGGGTTTTTTGGTATGTCCCTTTTATTTTAGTGAGAGGAAGGGAGAAAGAGAGAGAAACATCAATATGAGAGAGGAACATTGATTGGCTGCCTGTTGCAAGTGCCTTCACCAGTGATTAAACCTACAACCAGGTATGTGCCCTGGCTGAGAATCAAACCTGTCATCTTTCAGTGTATGGGAGGATGCTCCAACCAACTAAGTCACACCAGCTGTGTTATTTTTAAAGGAGGGTGAGAATTAAATGAAATAAAGTAGATAAAGGAATCAACCTAGTTCATGGCAAAGAGAGCGCTCAATGAATTCTGGGTAATACTATTGTTACTATTATTTTTGTTGGTAAATGCCCACTCTAAGTCCACACTGTGATGTGGAAATTTCCATAACTTAATGGAAAAGAGTAGGCTCTGGAGTCAGACTATCTGTTTTAACAAGTTTCTTAATCTGTCAATGCCTCAATTTTCTCTGGTTAAAAATGAGGCTAACAATAACATTTGCTCTCAGGTTGTTGTGAGGATTAAATGAAAGCGTACTATAAAGAGTACTATAAATCTCTATGTGCCAGGCACATAGAGATTGTGATTCATAAAGTTGGGTAGTATCACCATTATTATCATTACATATCATTGTCACTGGAGTTACAAAGATGAATAAATCATGGTTCCTGATCTTGATCAGTCTCATAGTGTTATAGTCATTGGCTGGAGCACACTGAAAAGTAATGACCTAGAAGGGGGCAAGTATAACAATAGAGGTATAAAAAGAGGCTACTGAAGGGCCCAACAAGGGCATTACTTTTCGAAGGCAGCCATTCGAACTGTGGTTCTCACACTTGGCTATACTGTCCAAGACCATTTTTATTTAATGATAGAAATGTTCTGTAACCCTGAACTGACTGATATAGTAGCCACTAGCTACATATGCCTCACATTGAACACTTGAAATATGGCTAGTGAGACTAGGCTACAGAACTTGAAATGTAATTAAATTTAATTAATTTAGCCTCATGTGGCTGGCTAATGACCATCATATTGTAGAGCTCTCATCTAGATATCTTTAAAAGACAAGAGTATGATTCTCAGTTTGGAATGTGTGTAGGGGGTAATGCTCCAGATATTTTACAAGTGGCATAAAACAGGGAAGAGACTATTTGTTAGGTGACCTTTCTCCCTGAGACTGCCACCACTGTTTTGACACATGAGAAAATGCTTGTTTGAGAGTGCATTTTACAAAGCAAATTGTTTTTTATCATGCCACTTGAAACTTGTTTTCCATGGAGGATGGAGATTTTTTGTTGTTGTTAAGCCTCACCTGAGGATATTTTCTCCATTGCTTTTCAGAGAGAGTGGAAAGAAGGGAGGGTGTAAGGGAGAAGGGGAGATGAGGAGACAGAGAGAGAGGACTTGAGAGAGAGAGAGAAACATTGATGTGAGTGTGACACATTGACTGGTGACACATCCCGACAGGGGTGGGGAGCAAACCTGCAACCCAGGAACATGACCTTGACCAGAAATTGAACCCTTGACCCTTTGTTGAGAGCACCAATGATCTAACTATGGAGCCATACCAGCCAGGACTAGAGGATGGAAATTTTAAATAAAATTATATAAACATAAAAGCATTTCATCAACTGCTAAAGCTACATTTCTCAAATCCCAGCATTATAAATTGAGAAAACTCTCTTCTCCAGGGCATGGTGTTTATTGGCTGATAAAGGAAACCTTTTCCTTTAATGCTTTAAACATATACCTTAGCTTCCTCCTGAACAATCTCTGGGAATTGTGTTGATTTTTACCATAATTCAAACCACTTATTCCCCACTTTAGCATCTTATAACAATTAATGCTTAAGTCAGATACAGATTAATTCCTTTTGAATTATTCAATATTTAGAAAGAGCTTGGGTCTACAGCCAGCAATGTTCCACTTGGAAGAACCAAGATTTATGCACTCATATAAGCAGATACATGAGTTTGGCCTATGTTTACATGAGCAAGGCCTATGGAGAATGTTTAGAATCATGTGACTCTCAAATCTTGCATGACTCACTTATGCTAGATTTATTTTCCTGCAATTTGGCCCCAAATTAACTGATTACCTCAAGTTAAACAATAAAAGTATTTCACCCCCTGTGATTTTTACTTTACTTACTTTCATATTTGTAAATTTTAACATGAATAATGCATTTAAATGGCTCCTGTACCCTAGCCAGTTTGGCTCAGTGGATACAGCATTGGCCCAAGGACTGAAAGGTCCCGGGTTCAATTCCAGACAAGAGCATGCACCTCAGTTGCACTTGATCGCTGGCCCTGGTCAGGGCGCCTGCAGGAGGCAACTAATCAATGTGTCACTTTCACATTGATGTTTTTTTTCTCTGTGTCTCTTCCATTCTCTTTAAAAGTCAATGGAAAAATATCCTTGGGTAAGGGTTAACAAAAGAAACAGGCAAATAAATAAATAAAATAAATAGCTCCTGCTTTTTTTCTGGGCATCTGAGGGGACCTTACTGGGAGCTCTACATAATTCCTGAATGAAATGACAGCCAGAAGCCAAAGGGGGCACAAATGGAGAACTAGATATCCCCCTGTTCTTTTCTTTGCTATTTTCCCCTCCCTCCCAGATACTTCCTCTTTGCTTTCCTAAAACTTTGGGAATAGAGGAATGGCAGAAAGCATGTAGGCAAATTCCAAAAACTTTCCATCTCCTTGGCCCTGTGCTCAATTTCAGTTTCTCTTTTACAAAATAAGAACACAAATATCTGGCAGAGATAAGGATGTAAATTATTCAGTACCTAGCAAACAGAAAACCCTTAATAAATTTCAATATTATTGATTTTAATATTATTGGTCAAGTCTCATTGTCACTCTCTCTTTTCTTTATTTTCTGATGTTTCCATTTTCATTTTTCTTATTTTTTTATTCTTTCTTTTCTGTCAATTTTACCCATCCTTTTCATATTCATATGGAAATCTTAAAACTTTAATGTGGTTAGGCTAATATATGTATGTAATATTTATTCCTCTCCTTTTTTTTTTTGGTCTGACTATTCTTCCTTGTCTACAAATACATAGTCAATCCCTACCAACTAGTCTATACACTGAGTGGCAGATTATTATGACCACCTGATGTTTGTAGGCAAATTAGCTATAATTTCATGCTGAAGTTGCTAGAGGGCCAGAGCATTATAAATAGAGAAGCAGGTTGTTTATCAAGAGAGTATAGTGATTTTTTTCCGAGAAGATATGGGTAAAGAACACAATTTAACAGCCTTTGAACATGGGACGTATTTGAACGTGAGTGGCCAGATTATTATGACCACCCCCATCAGTACTTCGTTGGGCCACCTTTTGCCTTCAATACTGTGGCAGTTCTTCTTGGCATTGACTCCATGAGATGTTGAAAGGTGATGCAAGGAATCTGGCACCATGCCTGATGAATAGCATTGTCCAGTTCCGTGAGATTTGATGGTTGTGGAACCAGCTGCCTAATGGCTCTTTTAACTTCGTCCCACAAATGCTCAATTGGATTGAGATCTGGTGATTGTGGGACCACCTAAGCAAGGTAGAGTCTCCCTCATGTTCTTGAAAGCACTCCTGCAAAATACAAGCACTGTGACATGGTGCATTGTCTTGTTGGGAGAAGCCATCTCCATTGGGATATGCCATCAATATGATAGGATGAACTTGATCAGCAATAATACTTAGGTATGTTGTGCTATTCAGACGTTGTTCCACATGAATTAAAGGACCCAAATCATGCCAAGAAAACATGCCCCAAACCATAACACTGCTCCCACCAGCTTGAAGGGTTGTACTCATGCATCTGGGGTGCTTGCTTTCATGCTGTTTCCACCAAATTCTCACTTTGCCATCTGAATGATGTAACTGGAAACATGATTCATTGGACCACATGATTTTTTTCCAATGCTCAACTGTCCAATCCTTGTAGGTCCTGTGCGAATTGGAGACGTTTAATTTGCTAACTACAGACAGCAAAGGTGTTCGGACAGGCCTTCGGCTTCCATATCCTGTAGGATGCCATGTATGACTAATTTGCCTACAAATGCTAGGTGGTCATAATAATCTGGCCACTCAATGTAAAGCTGTCTCTACATCTTCTACATTTTAAAAAGATGATAAACCTAAAGGAACTCACTAGTATAAAGCTATGAAAGCCAGAATAAAGAAAAAAAAGAAAAGCTACTAAGCACCCAGGTGCTAGTTATAGATACTTTCAGTAAGGAGGAAATGTGTGATGTGTGCACCCTATCTCCATCTGCTTCCATGAACAGGCATTTGACAGTGATGGGCTCAGACTAGGTTCATAGCCCTTGATTAACATTTTTCAGTGCTGGTACTTTATAGAAATGAGTGTTATTAGAATTTAAAAGAAAATCATCAGACTGAATCTATTTTTATGTTGGCAAAAAATCCACCTAGAATTGAAGCAGCATTAATTAAGTGGGCTTATATTGGCTGTCACGGTAAAATCCTATATGGGGTGGCCTTTGGCTCTTATAATATGGCTCAGTGGGGCTCAGTTTCACACTCAATCAGACAAACTCTTTGTGCATTTAAGATGGTATTTTAGAGAATTTTAAAAACAAGAAACATTTCCTGAGTCTAGCTTGCCTGCCTTCCTTCCTTCCTTCCTTCCTTCCTTCCTTCCTTCCTTCCTTCCTTCCTTCCTTCCTTCTTTCTTTCTTTTCTTTTCTTTCTTTCAACACTGCTCATCAAGAGGATGTTGTAATTGAGGATGAGTTGGTAGAAGAAATGAGTTCTGGTTTCTGTGAGCCATTCATTAGAAGTACC
Source organism: Murina feae (assembly GCA_004026665.1). NCBI lineage: Eukaryota > Metazoa > Chordata > Mammalia > Chiroptera > Vespertilionidae > Murina > Murina feae. The sequence goes on from PVJC01026812.1 coordinate 5,146, forward strand.
TTTTCAGGTTTCTTCCTAAATCTGTCACATTAGATATGGAGGAATACTTAGAATTCTTGTTTTATAAAAAAATGGCCATGGGATAACACAAAGAAAATCCCTTCTCTTTGGAACTATGTTTCTTTTTTGAGAAAGGAGGGCATTAAACTAGCATTGTATGGCTTGAAAAGTCCTTTTAATGAATCTAAGCTCCAGGGTCAAGTGATTTACTTAACATCCTGATTAGGGAATGGAAGCTGGAAGACAGCTTGTCCATACACTTTCTAAAATATTTGTCCACTACTTAAAGTTTAGGCATAAAATAGAATTTTAAAGACGTTTGATAAATATTTTTAGACATTGAAATGGAATTATTTAGTTGATTTGGACGTAAGTAAACCTTGTCCTTTTTGAGCTAGTTTGTATTCATAAACAATCAATATAAACTCTTTGAGATTTAGTTTTTTCATTGCAATATTAATGTATTTGTGTCTGCACAGAATTATTGTGAAGATTAAATGAGATTATGCACATGAAAGTAGTTTGCAAACCCAAAGGCTTTTAATAGACCAATAGATCTGGATCTCTTTGGTCATTTTAAAGTATGTTTTAGAGGAGATTTCAAATACTGTCCAAAAGTTGATTGGAGCACAGGACCTTTAAGCATCATTCCAACCTTGAATCTATTATATGAAATCTTGCTGTGCTAAATCTGAGTACATCTGTATAACAAAAGGGTAATATGCAAATTGGCTGAACAGCGGAAAAAACTGGTTTCTGTGATGCACACTGACCACCAAGGGGTAGATGCTCAATGCAGGAGCTTCCCCCTGGTGGTCAGTATTCTCCCACAGGGAGAGTGTCGCTCAACCAGAAGCTGAGCTGATGGTTGGTGAGTACAGAGGTGGTGGCAGGAGCCTCTCTTGCCTCCACAACAGTGCTAAGGATATCCGACTGGCAGCTTAGGCCCGCTCCCCAGGCCTAAGCTGTCAGCCAGACATCCTCCAAGGGCTCCTGGACTGTGAAAGGGCGGCAGGCTGGGCTGAGGGACTGCACCCCCTCCCCCTGAGTGCACGAATACCATGCACTGAGCCTCTAGTTATTTTATAAAGGGAATTACTAGTATATTTTATGAGTAGTATGTTCTTAAAGACTTTGTATGATACAAAATTTGAATAATCTAAGGCTCATTTTCCAAAAATGATAGGTATAAAGAAGGAGAGAAACTTGTCAGAACACAGAAATCTATAGCCATTATATCATTTCCTCCCTCACTTTGTCTTTATTCCTCCTCCTTCTCCCTTATTTTGTTTTCTCTTCCTCTCCTTTATGTTTTTCCTTGTCCTTCTCACTTTCATTCTTGTCTTCCTCTCCTTTTTCTGCTTCTTTTCCTTATATTCCTCTTCCTCCTCTTTTTCTTTCCCTCATCCCTCCTCCTACTTCTCCTCCACATAAATGCTTTTATAAATCTAAAGGCAGAATTATCTATTATTTATTAGCGCTCTCTCCTAAATCAGCAGCTCATGATTTCTTGGTACTTGTTTGACCTCCTTTAAAATGTTTTAGCATATCTAACCTTTCCTCCAAAGTATGTATGTACCTATTTATTTATTGCAGTAGCACCATAATTTCACTTATAATTATAAATTTTTCTATAATACAGTGATTTTTCAACATTTTTCACATCATGGCATGCATAAACTAATTACTAAAATTCTGCAGCACATCAAAAATATATTTTTTGGGAATATGACAAAAATAGGTAACTTTTGATTGGTTTATTAAATAATAATAGTAACTACTTACCCTTTTTGCTCTTAAGTTATTTAAAAAAAAATCAGGTACCTATACTTGCATATAAGGGTTTCTGATATCAAGAATTAACTAATCAGATGCAACCTTATTATGTGATTCTATTATATGACCCACATATTTATGATTCAAGACTAGGCATTTATACTGGATGGCTATTGTGTTAGCTATTTTTTTTTATTAATATTTGACAATCTCAGGGAAAAGAGATCAGTGACACTGACTGAATAGTCAGGTAGTGCATGTTTTTAAAACTCTTGCAACACTCTGGCTAAAAATCATTGCCGTTCTATATAATAAAAGCTTAATATGCAAATTGTCCCCTTGACTGTCAGTTCAACAAGGGAGTGGGGCTGGCTGGCCATCCATGGGAAGGGAGGCCCTGGCTAGCAGTGGCAGCAGGCAGCCAGGGGAAGGGAGGCCCCAGCCAGCAGCCAACAGACACTAGGGACCCTACCTGTGCACAAATTTCATGCACTGGGCCTCTAGTAGTATATAAAAAAACAGTTTATAATTATAAAAGTGAGTATTAACAGCCAAATAGTCACCAAAATCATGTATCAAAATGTTAGTATAGCTTTTTCCGCCATCTTGGACCCTGTGGAGGGCCTGCCGGGAACAGGACTTCTGGGAGGACAAATATGTCTAGAAGGCTGTGGTCCAAGGCCATTTTTGCTGGCTATAAGAGGGATCTCCCGAACCAGAGGGAGCACACAGCTCTTCTTAAAATTGAAGGTGTTTATGCTCGAGACGAAGCAGAATTCTATCTAGGCAAGAGATGTGCTTATGTGCACAAAGCAAAGAACAACACGGTGACTCCTGGTGGCAAACCAAACAAAACCAGAGTAATCTGGGGAAAGGTAACTCGTGCTCATGGAAACAGTGGAATGGTTCGTGCTAAATTCCGAAGCAACCTTCCTGCTAAGGCTATTGGACACAGAATCCGTGTAATGCTGTACCCATCAAGAATTTAAACTTACTGAAAATAAATAAAATGGATTTGTTTTCCTGTGTTTTGGTCAAATGGCTTAAAAATCACTTTGCCCTAAATTCACTTGCTGTGTGCTTAAGTGGTGGCAGTTATCAGGTATTTTCATAGTACACAGAAAGTTAAACAACTGGATAGGAATACTGTATCAGGCCTTACAAGTTAAGGGAGAGAGGGGATGAGTTAACTGACTGGGGACAGTGAAAAAGTAGTAGATTGGAAAGTGATGGAGTACTTAAACCTAGCCTCTGATAAGCTTTAGGACAAATGGAGACTGTGTATTCCAGGAAGTACAGAAGCCAACAATTTTAGCCAGTACAGGTAAGCATCATGATTCTTTTCTAGATTTGAACCTCAAAATGAATCCACAGCTTCTTCATAACAGTTTATGTCAACTTTGGTACTGCATTTTACTAAATATTCTGGTAACTGCCTCCCAGATTAGATTGAGAGTCGGTGAAGAAACTTATTATCTTGATCTTTTAAAATACCTTGTAATAGTATGCATTGTTCAATATAGATTGGGTGGAAAACTTGTGACTTAAAAATGGTAGTTGGGAGAAATTTAAATGGGGACTATATTGATAGTATTGGCAGTGTGCTCTATAGGCAGGGATGGGATATTCTTGGCACTATGACTGGACAAAGCAGTCCAGTGTATCACAAGTGGAAATAATTTGTATGTTGAAATATCAAAATAATGCCGCATGCCTCTGTTATCTGTGTGTGTGTGGGGGTCAAGGTTAGTGTTGCCTCATTTATGTTAACTTTATTTGGCTTTCTGTTTTAATATAAAAGTGCAGGATTGAGATATTTTAGCATAATAAGGAAATTAAGCAGGGCTGCAGAATATTTTAAATCTCAAAATGTTGAAATAAAAGTTTGAACCAAGTTAAAAAAAAATGTTAGTATATACAACAATATAGTTCCATAATTCTGTCAAAGGTTATCAGTTATAGATGCCATTTGGTGACAGCATAATCCTATTTAATAAAAGAGTAATATGCAAATTAGGTGTCACTCCATCACAAAGATGGCTTCCCCTATAGCCACAAGATGGCAGCACCCATAGCCACAAGATGGCGGCATCCAGTCTGGCTCAGCCCCACCACTGAAGTGGTCAGGACTGTTAGCCAGGCAGGTGGTGGGGGAGGTGGAGGGCCCAAGGGGCGGAACAGGAGATCCAAGGGTGCAGGGGGTCCCCTGCCCAGACCAGAGGCCTTTGCCAGAGGCCTCAGGCATGGGCAAGGGAAGAGCTGGTGATCGGAGGGGGCAAGGGTAGAGCCAGTGATCAGAGGGGTATGAGGGTGCCATACCCAGGCATAAGGCCTGGGCCAGTGGCCTCAGGCCTGGGCAGGGCAAGGCTGGAGATTGTAGGGGCCTGGGCTCTGCAGAGTCAGCAATCAGAGGGGCAGGGGCGGAGCCTGCGATCACAAGGATCTGGGCACCAGTGGAGCCAGCAAAGCAGGGGTCTGGGGGTCCCCTGCCTAGGCTGCAGCCTTGACCAGAGGCAAGGGTAGAGTTGGTGATGGCAGGGGTCTGGGGGTCTCCTGCCCAGAGGCTGCTAGTGGGACAAGGCCAGAGCCGGCGATGGCAGAGGGCAGAATCAGAGCCGGCAAATGCAGAGACCTGGGCTCTGTGAAGCCAGTGGCCAGAGGGGCTTGGGGGTCTCCTGCCCAGGCAAAAGAGTAATATGCAAATTAACCCTCACTCTGTCACAAAGATGGTGGCAGCCAGGGAGCTGTAGTGAGGCAGGAGGCTTGCATTGCCCTGGCGATGGAGGAAGCCAAGATTCCCACCTAGTCTGTAGGCTCTGAGCTCCACTCAAGGCAACAAAGTTTCAATTATACAACGTAAATAAACCGAAGATATCTGCTTCCAGCCAGCGGCTTTGAGCAGGAGCAAGGCAACAAAGTTTCAATTATAGAAGTTAAATAAATCCCAGATACCTACTTCCAGCCCACGGCCATGGCCAACCTGATAACAGCCATCAGCCCCTCACCCATGCTGGCCAGGCACCCCAGCAGGATACTCTTCAGGGCAAGCCAGCTGACCCATACCTGTGCATCAGGCCTCTGTCCTATATAATAAAAAGGTAATATGCAAATTGACCCTAACAGCAGAACAACTGGGAATGACTGGTCACTATGACACACACTGACCACCACAGGGCGGACGCTCAATGCAGGAGCTACCCCCTGGTGGTCAGTGCACTCCCACAGGGGGAGCTCTGCTCAGTCACAAGCCAGGCTGCCAGCTGCCAGTACAGTGGTGGTGGCGGGAGCCTCTCCCGCCTCCTCAGCAGTGGTAAAGATGTCTGACTACAGCTTAGTCCTGCTCCCTGCTGGCAAGTGGACATCCCCCAAGGGCTCCTGGGCTGCCAGAGTGATGTCTGACTGCCAGCTTAGGCCTGATTGTCCGGGGAGCAGGCCTAAGCCAGCAGGTGGCCATCCCCTGAGTGGTCCCAGACTGTGAGAGGGCACAGGCCAGGCTGAGGGGACATCCCCCCCCCCGCCCTCTGAGTGCACAAATTTTGGTGCACTGGGCCTCTAGTCCTATATAATAAAACTCTAATATGCAAATTGACTGAACAGCAGAATGCCCAGTTGCTATGACACAAACTGACCACTGGGGGCAGACGCTCAATGTAGGAGCTGCCGCCTAATGGTTAGTGTGCTTCTACGGGAGGAGTGCTGCTCAGCCAGAAGCTGGGCTCACGGCTGGTGAGTAGGAGACTTTTCCGCCTCTGCAGCAGTCAGACATCCCCCGAGGGGTCCTGAACTGGTGCAGGTTGGGCTGAGGGACCCCCCTCCTGTCCACTAGTATGTGAATGTCATGTACCAGGCCTCTAATACAGTTTATAATTAATCTGGTTTGCTAACTTTGAAATTGTGTGGTTCTAGATTTTTAAAAATACAGATTTTTATTACATACAATTTTCTGTATAAAGTAACTTTGTTAATTTTTTCTATAGCACAGTGTTTTAAATTTTCCTATTGTAAATGTGCACAGAATGTCAGTTATACTGGTACTACATTTTAAGTAAAATGTACTTACAACTCTCACAATAAGGGCTTTCCCTATTATACACCAGCATTTATTTATAGAAACCTAGGTTAACTAAGTTTAGTACTTTTAAATGACAAGTGCCACAGCCTATTATAAAGCAAACAAAAAATAAAAACACTTGAATAAACAAATATTTGCAATGTCTTTTAACATATGAAAGACATCCAGCTGCACATAAGCTAGTGGTTCAAACACTTCTAGAGCCCCTGATGTATTCTTTTTCCTTTGTCAGGTTCCCATAGCGCTGTTCACTATTATTTTATCTTTTCAGTGGAGATATTGTGGAGTAGTAATAGGAGCATATGACTGAAGCAAAATGATTCAAGTTCAAGATGCAGTTCCACTACTCACTAGCTTTAAGACCTTGCTTGATAAGACACCTAACCATTAGGTCTTATTTCTTCCTTCAGACAAAGGAAGGGGAAAAGAAGCAGTTCCCATATTATTTGCAGACCAAATGAGGTCATTTTGATGATTGCATTGTCTAATTTCTAAAGTGTTACATAAATGCAAGATGTTATCACTGGTAAAATAGATCTTTGAACACTGTTCCAAGCACAATAAAATGAGAGAAAAAGTGATATTCTTTAAAATCTGAAATTACCAAGTCAATCTATATTTTTTTACTGTTATTTTGGAGGACAGAATGTCACAAATTCAGCCTTAGTTGTTTCTTTATTCTCATATTTTTTTTAATGTACTTCATTTGAAATTATCCTATATAATAAAGAGGGAATATGCAAATTGACCATCACTCTGGTAATTTTGCACCCACAACTGAGGCTAAGTTCCCATAACGAGCCTTAAGGAGCAATCAGCAGGGACCTGAGGCTTCGCACCCACCCACCTCCTGCATGGGACTTGACAGGGGACCTCAGGTCGTGCTTTCCACCTGCAGGGCTTGACAGGAGATCTCAGGCTGCTCCCCCTGCCCTGGCACCAGGCCAGAGGAACTCAGACTGCACCTTCTTCCTTGGCCCCAGGCCAGGGGACCTGAGGCCATGCCCCCCACCCAGCAGGACTTGACAGGGGGCCCTCAAAGTGTGTCCTCCACCCTGGTGCTGGGCCAGGGGACCTCAAGTTGTGCCCTCTGCCCCGGCGCCAGGCTGGGGGATCACAGGCCACTCCCTCCCCCCAGCAGGGCTTGATGGGGGACCTCAAGCTGTGCCCCCCTGCCCTGGCACCCAGGGGACCTGAGGTTGCAACCCCCGCCACCTGGCAGGGCTTGACAGGGTGGGACCGGCTGGGTCTGGATCTAGCCCAATGAAGGGGGGCCATTCAGGTTTGGGTCTCGAGCGATTTTGAGGTGCACGTGGGTGGTTGAAGACTTGACTCTGGGTTCCATGGTGCACCCCAGACTCTGACAAGAGGAAGATTTTCATATATGTTTTACTAATTTTCTTTAATCTCTGACACTTCTATTATAGAGAAAGGGCAAATAGCAATATTAAAATATTTCTTCTAATTAATCCCCTTTTAATATGCATGAATTTCATGCACTGGGTCACTAGTATAGTACCTAAAGTGCTCTGAAGACTTCTATTTGACTTAAGCTAAAACTGATGATAAGCTTAGGGTTCCTTTTCTGTTTCTTATATTTTTAACTAAAGGCCTGGTACATGAAAATTCATGCACTTGAGTGAGGGGTCCCTTAGCCTGGCCTGCCCCCTCTCACAGTCCAGGAGCCCTCAGGGGTGAGAGGCAACCTGGCAATCAGGGGAAGGTGGTGCCCCATCACACCTCTGCTGCTGCTGCTGCCAGCAGCACAAGCCTTGGCCAGCCCTGGTTATCTGAGCCTCAGGCAGCCCTGGGTGGCTGGGCAGCCAACATCTGAGGCTTGCCTGAGACTTGGGCCAGCCCTGGGTGGCTGGGCACTGCCATCTGAGGTTGCCTATACCTTGGGCTGGCCCTGGGCAGCTGGGGGGCTGAGGGAACTGGGGGACTCTGGAGGCAGGTGCATGGAGTGGTTGGGCCCACCTGGAACTGGACCTGGCCTTGGTGCCTACCACCCCAGCAGGGCTGAGGGGACTGAGTGCTGCCATCTTGTGGCTATGGGTGCTTCCATCTGTGCAATAGTGTGAGGGTCAATTAGCAAATTCCCTTTTTATTAGATAGGATTCTTATTGAGTATTTTCTTTGACATGTAAAAAAACTTACTGAAACATTTGCTATCTAAACAAGAATACACACTGATAACAAAGCTGATATACATTGATATTAACATTTCTAGATAGGGACATGAAGAGAGCTCACCATATTTGCCTATTTTATTTTTCTCATATTCAATAACTTTCTTTTGTCCATCCACAACAATCAAAGAATATTCAAATATAAATAAGTCAATCTACAAAGACATAAAATTTGAGCAAGAAGTTCAATAGTAAAAGAAAAAATTAAACATTATAAATTCCATCTTTACATAATATTTTTTAATTATCTTTGGAATTACTGATAGGGCAACACCAATAGAGACCTCTGAAATATGTACTCTTGAAGTATAACAGTACAAGTTATGAATGAAAAAGCATTGCTATTTTTCAGCCTCAGTATTAGCACATTCATTTGTTTTTATGCTGCACAAGTTCTATTTTTGTGTTCTCACTATAAATCCATCTTAATTTTTTTGTGTCTTTCATTAAGTGATAGTTATTTACTGTGTTCTCAGTTATTTGAAGCCTCAGGTAATAGAGATCAATAAGATTTGATAAATTTCATAAAGTTGTCAGAAAAATATGATCATATACTTGAATTTTAACAATTCAGGTTACAATTGCTGCCATCGGCTTTATTTATTCTAGAGATGAAGTAGCAAAATTTATGTCAAGACTAAACTTCAAATTATTGTCCTATAAAGTATCTTTTACCTGAGTACTGAGAATCTTATTAGTTTTTTTTATCATTACAAAATTGCTAAGCTCTGGAATTATCTGAAACATGAAACGCAAAGGAAAGAGTTGTAGATCACTTAACTCTGTTTTCTCACCCTAAATCTAATCTCTTTTCTCCCCTCATCTTTCATTAATAAGTTATGAAATATTACTCAAACTTTAATTGATTGAATTACCTTAGCAACAGTGGACCTGAAGTTCCCAGTAAGAAGATTCAGTTGGGTCAGGGAAAGGTATTTTTGCCTTCCAATTATATTCATCTGTAGTTTCACTTTTAGGAAGATAAGTTATTTAAAAATAAATAGTTTATAGAAATCTTCTGTATCCAAGGATTTGTGGATTCCCCCCTTTTTCACATTGGAAGAGTCTTTTTAGACAAGACAAAAATAATTTAATGCAAGTACTGACAGTTTTCAAAAGTATATTTTCCTAATATCCTCTGTTGGTTAATCAGGAACGAAAACAGCAGTCATAACAGTAAAAAAATAAATAATGAAAAAACAAAATAACAAAAAGTGGGACCTGCATCAAACTTTATGTTACAAACCCCTGGTTACTTGTACAGTTTTGAATCTTCTCTGCCCTGCAGCACTATTCATACCCCCTGCCATTGTTTTACTCACAGGATTCCTGGGCATTATTCTAATTCCCCACAAACAGCAGGAGATGTCAGCATTTCACTGGCTATGGGACTTGCCTTGCAAGTTATCTTTGCGAAAATCTTCTTTTAGGCATAGCTGCTGGTTTCCCATTGCACAGCTAGGTAGGAACTCCAGACTCAAAAACGCACCGAGGCTTATACAAAAAATATGCTGAGAATCAATGAAGAAACTTTTGGATGTAAACAAAAATCTTCCTTTTGTTGGGTCGTGAACCAAAAAATTTGATCTGAATTCCTGAATTATTCATGCAGTTCTCTCTTGTCATGCGGAGGTGAATCAGGAGTCAACCCTTTCCCAGTGGCACTACCTTCATGTTGGAAAATGTCATGGCTGCAGCCAAAGATGGAGAGGTTTCCTCAGTTCACATTTCCAAGAGCATTCTCGTGCAGATTCCTGGGTGGGAATGCAGAGCTCTTCAGCGCTATCCTTAATCATCCCCATGCAGCCACTTTGTCCTTGGATGGTATTTGTTTTCCTAAATCAAGCATACTCAAGAGATATTCCCATCTGTCCAGATCCGTTCACAGATTCCATACAAGAGGCACTTGCTAACTTCCTTCCATGCTTTTAAAAGTAAATAAAGCCTGTCTACACTTCTTTCCAGGAGAAATTCACTATCCACAGTTGGTTAAAATATGGTTTGTTCCTCCTTTAAATACATCTAAGGCTTCCTGAACTAAGCAGATACAAATATCACTCTCTGATTCAGTAGGAAGTCTCCTTGGTAATTAGCTTTTCCTCTTTGGTGATTTGTGTTTTGGAGAAGTTTTTCAATTAAAGATGAACAAACTAAAAGTTGTACACAATATATAGACAGGGACCTAGGGACACATGTATGAAAAGGTATTACTAAAAAGTGGCAATTTCTTATTTGCAAAAGTGTGTGTGCATCAGGACTTTGTTCATTTTAACATAAAACCATGATCGGGGATGGGTTATGGAAGAACATTAGCTATAGTTATGTGTTTTTAAGATGATGTTTCTAAACAATATATCAATAATAATTCTGTAAGAACATGGGATTGTGATGTTAGTGTTTTTGTTGTTTTCATGAAGCCTGGGGGGAGTTTCCACTTAAATTAACCAGAATTTGCAACTTGATTGTCACTGATCTCTAATTTAAAAGGGTAAAGAATAATTGACTGGATTGTTAAATGCTTAACTAAGTTTTCTTCTCCCAGTTTCCACCTTCCATTGCTTATTCCTCCAGACTGATAATGTTTAAAAGAGGCAGCACTTGCTATTATGGGAACATTACTGATAAACTTCATAGTGGGGAGATAAAAATAGTCCAGGTTTGGAGTTAACTTCCTGACAAAAATCTTTTCACTGCATGCCAATAGCCCTGCAAGGCAATGTGATGGTGTTTTGCAAAAACAAGTGACTAAAACATTAAATATTAATTTCTGAATTTAAAAATGGAGCCAGTGTTGATGTAGCTGGCAGATCTGGCAAGGATGAGGAATAGCTGCCTTGATCTTTAGCCATCTTTTGACGGTACTAACTCTCACAGGCTATTATTGGAAGTGCTAACCCTATGTCTCCATGTCACAAGACAACAGTCACCCCATGGAGACTATGAAAGAACCACTAAAAGAAACGTTCTCAAGTGTGGATTTCTTGGGCTGAACTGGGGTATCATTATGGCTATTTGGGGCCTGTTCCACGGGCTTTTAAAATACTGACAGTTACTGGTCCCAGCCCCACCCCCATTCCTTTCTATCAAGGTCACTTAGTGCCAGAGCCTCGACATCAATGTAAACCTGGGCTTGCCTCACTTCAAAGCCTTTACTCTGCACCAAGATCACACTACCTTGTAATCAACAGACCTCTCTTCTCAGTTAGTGACCTCATCCCCAGGTGGAATTAGGCAGCTAGCTTCCCTGGGGGAACTGTTCAGCAGTCAGGGTTCTGAAGGAGAAGAGTAGGAGAAGAAAGAGGGAGAGCCTTCTAGATGGATGGAAAACTTATCTATATATATTTTCAGGTAAGAAAGGGATAATGTGGCAGATGAGTGTTTTTGGAGGGTGTATGCAAAGTCTGGAGATCAGGATGATTAGTAAAGAGAAGCAGTTGGTAGGTGAAGTTTAAACTGAGATTTAGGCGGCTCAAGCCACGTCACATATGGCTGCTGAGCACTTGAAATGTGGCTTGTCTGAACTGAGATGTGCTGTAAGAGTAAAATACACACCCGAATTTGATTACTTAGTATAAAAAAGAATAAAATATTCCATTAAGAATTTATTTTATGGTTAATGTTAACATGATAACATTTTTTTATCTATTAGGGTAAATAAAATAAATCATCAAAATGAATCTTAACTGTTTCTGTTTACTTTGCATGAATGTGGTAATTAGAAATGTTAGAATTGCATGCATGGCTCACGTTTGTGGTCTGCACTATGTTCCTACTGGACAGTGTAGATCTAGAGTTTGAACTAGAGGGGAATATTGCTTAGAAAATGCTGGAGGAAAGATTTGGTAGGTAAGTGATACAGTGAAAATTATGCTTGAGGATTGTGTTCTTGTGGCTTTTGTAGCGTAGACAAATTTGTGGGGACAGGGCACTGGTCCATTATCATTCTTAATCCTCACAACAAACTTAGTATGTAAGTATTTTTTCTTTCCCACAGATAAGAATATTGAGGTTTAGAAGTGCTAAGAATTTTCCCAAAATTACCCAACCTAGTGAAAGAAGATTGGGGATTCAAACTCAGATCTGCTCCAGGTCCTTCCACTTGACCTAGAAAGTGAAGAAGAATGCAAGAGCTGCCTGAGACCTGACTATGGAGACAGGGAACACCTCACAAACACTGCAACAAAAAAGTTTATCAGGCCTTGAGGAGAGACCAGTGTACATGGTTAAGAAAAAGAGATATAAACAAACTTTAAAACCAATACCCCTGGAGACACAGAGGTGAGGTGAGATAAAGTTCCAAGTCTCAAGTGGGGGTTATGCTTATGAAAAAGCACTGTTCTCAAAACTCATTCCACGAATAATTCTCCATAGTACACTTTAATTGAGCTCTCACTGTATGAAGCATGGACTAGCAGGATGGGAGGCAAAAATAGAACCATAAAATATAGTTCCTAAGTCTCTCGTCTACTTGGAAAGGCAAGAAATTAGGCCTCTGAAACCATTGACCAGGAACAGAGCCTGGGATAGTGAAAAGAATGGCACCTGATGAGGAGTTAGGAGGTGTAAATTATCCCACCCTAAGTCTTTGGATAATTAGCAGTGCAACCTTATATAGGTTACTGAACCCTACTAATGTTTAATTTTCTTATCTGCAAAGTTGACATAAAATTATCTTTTCCACCTTATATGGCTGTTGTGAGGGCCAAAATCCAAACGAAACAATGTATATGAATATGCCTTATGAATTGTATACCTAACTTGGAAATCCATTCATTGGCTCTCACTGAGTTAGACAGGTATAGGACTGTTCTTTCATGGAGACCCTTGTTAAATCTACAGATGCTGTCAGGTTTCTGACTCATTCTCAGAAGCACCTGAATGTGAATTCCACTGACTGAGTTACCTATTTTGAAAAGTACCATTGATTGAGCACATAGAACTAATGATTAGTTCTTACAGCAGCTCTGTAATGTGGGTATCAGTAGGCTCATTTTACTAATGAGCAAACCGAAGCTCTGAGTTTCAGTAACCCTATTAGTAAATGGGAGAGCATGGCCTTAAATCTATGTTCTCACACACAAGGTTCTGTGCTCTCAACTCCCGGAGTCCAATTCTGTGGGTCTAGAGTAGTGCCCAGGTGTCCGTATATTCTTGAAAACCCTGGAGATTATTGCAGGCATCTAAGCTCAGGACGGCCACTGCTCTGTCAAGCTCTTGACCACCTTTAGTGACACATATTGTCTCGTGAGGCAGCTGGTAGCTCTGACTGTTAGAACAGTCCCAATATGCCTCCTGGAACGTCTATTGATTGGCCCGATCCTAGGCCGCAGACACATACAGGTCGCCTCAAAACGTTTCGCTGACAGCCTCTCAAACCCTTCTGGCGCTCTGCAGGGCCATCTGTTGATGGCTTTCGAGTCCTCTTCCTAAGAGTCTAGCAAAATCTTCAGACTCCAAGTCTGTTAGTTCTTTCTTTCCTGGGACACTTTTTGCTGAAGAATGGAGAGGCCAGAGTTGGAGAACGAGTCCGTGATGAGGCAGTTACATGAAGGGTGAGTAAGCATGAGAGTGTGGTGTCCTTCCGGACGCCTGGACTGGACATGTGTAAGTGCCCTCACGAGCCCTGCGGAGGGATACCAGAGGAGCCACTTCAGTCGCTCCAACAGACGGAGAGAAATTCCAAATTCCTGTTATTACAATTGGGTTCTAATATTTCTCCTTTTTTCAGTAAAATATAAAGTGGTTTAGTTGTGTTTCTACTTTCCTGACTTTTCAATTCCCCAAATGATAAAACAAACAAACAAAACAAAAGCAAAACGCTTCAAATATAAGGAAGAACACATTTTGGATAAACAACAGCCCAGGTGCTGACAGCCAGCCTCCAGACCGCCCAGCTAGGTGGTGCACAGACTGTCAGCACAGCGGGAGCACACGGACAGTCCTGAAATTAGTGTGACCCTAGCCCTACAGGCCTTAAACACACCTCTGGGGCCTTGCTAGGCAGGCGCTGGGAGAGTCAGATATAAGAAAAGACACAGCCCTTCTGCCATCTCCAGCTCCTTTTAATCTTATCTCTCTCCCACAGGCTTTGTCTCTGCTTATTGGAATTGGGGAAGATGTGCAGACTCATTCGTAAGAGGGAGTGGGAGGCAGAAACAATGGGCTGCTAATTTGTGTGCAGGGGGCATGCTTCAGGGCTCCTTGGATTCCTGCAGTCTGGGGCGGATCTTATCCATCCTTCCATCATATGCCAAGGTCAGACTCTGTGCTGCCCTCTAATCACTTGGGGGAACAGGCCTGAAATATGTCTTTGGGTGACACTTCTAAGGACAGAGCATGTTGTGAATGGGGGCATTTTAAGCTACCCTGCTTCAAATCCTTGTTGGAATGAAATGAGGGAAATACACACCAAAATAAAATGCTGGTTGCCCTGGAATGGTGAGGGCAAAGCCTGGGCTTTCCTGCTCTAGGAAGTTTTCAAATATCATGTCTCTGTAGGTACTTGTTAGTCCATTTGTTTTGATTTTTGGTCTTTATTTTAACGGACAATCCCAGAAGTCAAAGGGAGCAGAGCAGGTAGACATGAACTTGGGTTTAACTTTCCTCTCCTGCCACTCCCTGAGATCTCCTTGGAACATAATCTTGACTACCAGCTCTCTTTCTGGATTTAGTCAGCATACACTCAGTCAGCCTTGTATAGGATTATTTTTCCATGTGTCCATACACCCTAATAGACTGAGGCTCAGAGAAGAAAACAGGTCTGTGAAATAGCTATTGAAAATCACATACTGTGCCAGAGATTTTAATATTCATTCATTCACTCTACTGATACAAACAGAGCCCTCAAGAATATCTCAAGTTAGTAATAAAAGTAGACATGCTAATGTATCTCATGTCTTTTTGGGGGGGGAAGGGGGAGCAGTCAACAAACAAATTGATAAGTGAACAAAACAATTACAGCTCATTAAGTGTTAAGAAGGCTATAAAAGAGGTGCTAGAATAGAGAATAATGGATCTATTTTAGAAAGGGAGTCAGGAAAGGTGGATAGTCTCACATAAATGGTGACACGTAAGTCACAATCTTGCCGGCGACTGGGGGATGCCTGTCAGCATCAGGATGCTCCATGTCCCCATGATATTCTAGGACCTATTGGTCTCCTTTCTTCTACTTGCATAGAATACAAAAAGATATTTGTTTATCTTACTGCCCTTCTTATCCTGGTGTAGACAGTCACATGAATTCCCAGTGGATGAGATCCGAGACTCCATGTACTGGTGACTCTGTGTTGTGGGTACTGGAATACATCAGAAATGTGGTGATCAGCCTGCACACAATGTTCCCCGGGCAAGCCCATTTGGATGAGCTATTCCCATCAGGCTGCCATGAAGATAAACAAAACGAAGTTCTTTTCTGGTTTCCTTAAATAGTATTGGCAGGTTTCCCCCCATTCTCCCTCTTTCTATGCCTGTTTTGTCTAATGTCACACAAACTGGGTGTCTCTGCATAATGCACAGACTACAGACCAGGAATGTCAAGACTACAGACCAGGAATGTCAGAGGGCGGCTGGGAAGTGAAGGATAGAGCTGCTGGTGGGGCCACGAGCAGGGGAGGAGCGGGAACTGTGGTGCTTCCTCTGGGCCCACACAGAGGGCTGCCCAGGAAGAGAGGAGGCCAGTGGTGGCCTGGCTTCCTGTAGGTGCAGGCTCTTTGAGTGTGAGCCCCTTCTCATGCCTGCTTGTCTTTTTCCTACCCATTGTCCTAATTTCTCTGATTTCATCGGTTGTACAAAGTCTGAGGTTGTCCTTCATGTACATGTTCTTACGGCTTCCGGTGCTTTCCCAGGAAAAGCAATGTTATTTATAAAACTACAAATACATGGAGGACTGAGAGAACTCCCTGAGCCAAGAGGCCATCTGTGAATTGAAGTCAGTGTGGGAGAGTTGGATTGTCCACTCCTAGAGTTCTGGCAACTGTTTCTGTTTAATTGGGTTTTTCTTAGATTAACGGCAGCAAAGGTTATGTCATGAGGAAATAAAAATTAGGCTAAAGAAGCCTTCTTTCCTCTGACAGGTTGAGTCATTCTCTCTTTTGGCTGCTGTGAAGGGGCAGTTGGTTCTGGGGACTGCCTGCTGCCTGAGACTGACCAGCTCCAAGGCCCAGGGTAGGCCACTCACCACCTTTGATGGGGGAGGGGAGGTCATTCCTCCAACACTTGTGGGAGGACTCAGTGAGTTAATGCAGCTGAAAGTGTTCTGTAATCCGGAAAATGCTAAGCAAATGGGAAAGATTATATTTCCCTGGCATGGAAAGGTAAAAAATGAGTGAACGTCAGGCCAAACATGAGAAAATTGCTTAGCATATCAGCACCTTAACTGACCTAGGATCTGTGTGTCAGGCCTCAGAGATTGCCTTAGGACATTTGCTGTGAGAGGTTACTTTACTACTAAGTGGGTTATGTTACCCTTAAGGGTTATATTCCAGCCCTTTATGGGTTACTGTTACTTGGGCACCAATTAAAAATGTGGAGCTAAGGGTAGGATATTGGATGAGATCATGGGACACTGAGAAGTCTCAGGAGGAGGAGGTGGTACAATCAAACCCAGCATGCCAGGACCCCCCTCTGCAAAAACAATTAACATGAGCTCAGATAACATGGTGGAGCTAGAGGAGAAAATGCATAGGGGAGGAGGATGTGAAGGCAGAATTGGGCATTGGTGAGAAAGGAGTGCAGTGTGTTATCCCTGTGTGTGTGTGTCAGTGTCTCTATGTGTCTATGGGTCTGTTCATTTCTCTGTCTGCTGAAAGTAGACTGTAGCCCTAAGACTGGTGTGAAGCCCTAGTCATTGAACCCACCAAGTTAGTATTGAAACACATACCACTGAGTGTGTCCAGGTTCTCAGGCTGGTCTTGTGCCCTAGGTGGCCTCCAATTTCATTTTTTAAAATATATTTTTATTGATTGATTTCAGAGAGGAAAGGAGAGGGAGAGAGAGAGATAGAAACATCAATGATAAGACAGAATCATTGATTGGCTGCTTCTTGCATGCCCCTTACTGGGGATTGAGCCTGAAACCCTGGCATGTGCCCTTGACCAGAATCAAATCCAGGACCCTTCAGTCTGCAGGCCGACGCTCTATCCACTGAGCCAAACCGGTTAGCGCAGCCTTTGATTTCTTAATGGCACCTGAGCCCTGCTGTGATGCCAGCCTGGTTACCCTAACCGGCTCCGTTCCCAGGCCTAAGTGCTTTCCATAAACCCTGCTTCAGCTTAGTATAGGAGCATTGATTGACATGGCCTGATGTCAAGGGACTTGAGTTTGAATACTGACCCCCTCTTATACTAGTTGTGTGACTTGAGGCAGCTGATAAACCTTCCTGAGGTTTATCTTTAGAATGGGCATAATACAGAGGGGTTTGAGCATTTATGAGCTAATGGATGTGAAGTATCTAATTGAGCTGACACATAATATGGTTATTCTACATGGAGAGGCTCCTGAGAACCACCATGCTCCAATCTGCCTAGCAGGAAGCCACAGATTTCTCCATCCACTGGATCTGAATGCTCAGGTATTAGTCCTCATTTTGTAATCATGCTGTGGACTCTCTAATTTATTTATTTTTATTTTTTAAAATATGTTTTATTGATTTTTTTTACAGAGAAAAAGGAAGAGGGATAGAGAGTTAGAAATATTGGTGAGAGAGAAACATTGATCAGCTGCTTCCTGCACACTTCCCCTCAGGGATGTGCCCACAACCAAGGTACATGCCCTTGACCGGAATCGAACCTGGGACCTTTCAGTCCACAGGCCGATGCTCTATCCACTGAACAAAACTGGTTAGGGCTGGACTCTCTAATTTATACTCTGGCCTCTAATCGTCATGGTAAGCCCAACACAGTCTCTTCTCTTGTTCCTAGAAGGGGTTTAGAGCAGGCCAAGTAGTCCCACTCTTAGATTTGCTTTGCTGAGCACCTGTGTAAACACGGATCAAAGGTTTTCTCTATTTATCGAAGCAAACACTTTTTTTAAATGCCTAAGAAAATAGTGCTCAGATGCTAACTTGCAATCTTTACTTACCCACACTTGCCCTGGCTCAGATTTTGTCCTGATTCCACCTGAGCAGGTGTGTTAGAAGTTCTAACATCTACAGAAATTGGCCCCTAAGGAGCACTGGTAGTTCATCCTTCTAAACTTAACTTCACCTCACTCTCCTTGGAGTGCCCCCAGGAATGTGGTAGCTGGCACCTAACTTGCTTGATTTAACCTCCATTATTTTAAACTTCATCAGGTTCTAGAAGTTCTTGGCAGATGTTTATTTCATAGTAAATGCATCAGACTTTCACCAACACTTATTAAAAAGGTCATTAGGCTTTGAAATACTAATCTAAACTAATAAAAGCGAAATATTAAAATTAACCGTTTCTCCGAGACAGGGTAAGCCACGCCCACCAGCCAATCAGAGCGGCTGTATGCAAATTAGCCCAGCCAACATGGCGGCCGCCACTCCCGGACCTGAGTAAACAGCCCTTTCCATTGCGGCAGCAG
>PVJC01026813.1:0-23728 GCA_004026665.1 Murina feae
TGGCTTAGGTATCTCGGAGTGATGGTTAATTTGCATATTACTCTTTTATTAGATTAGATGTTACCGATAAATTTAATACTTTTTTAATTTAAAAAATAAATAAAAAGACAATCCAATATAGTGGGGGAAATTTTGTATTAAAACTTTACAAAAATGGCTATCCAAATAAGTATTTGAAAAAAATGCTCACTTTTATTACTCATTAGGCAAATATAAATTAAAACCCTGGTTGGTGTTGCTAAGTGGTCAGAGCACCAGCCTGCGCACTGAAAGCTATTCAATTCTCACTCAAGGAGGACAGGTTCAATCCCTGACCCAGGTCAGGATGCATACAGGAACGAACCAAATGATGTTTCTCACATTGATGTTTCTCTCTCCTCCTCCTCCTCCTCCTCCTCCTCCTCCTCCTCTTTCTCCTTCTCCTCTTCCTCCTTCTCCTCTCTTCTCTCCTCCTCCTCCTCTGCTTCTCCCTCCCTCCATCCCTCCACTCTCTCTAAAAATCAAAGAAAAAAAATATCCTTGAGGGAGGATTAAAAAGAAAAAAGAAGGAAAAACAAAAAAACATAGAATGAATAACATTCCACACTCACCAGAATGGCTAAAATTTAAAATACAGGTTATAGTAAAAGTTGGCAAAAAGGAGACGGAACAGGAATTTTCATTTATGTTTCTAGTAGATATTAAAATTGTATAACCATTTGGGGAAGTTGTTTGGCAATATCTATCTGTCTATACTATGAGTCAGCAATTCCAGAATGAATGCATACCGGTACAACCACCAAAAGACGTATACAAGAATGTTCATAGCCCACTTATTCACTAAAGTAAAAACATGAAACAACTCAAATCTTCATCTGCAAATAGAATAATAAATGAACTATGGTATTTTCATTCAAGAGAGACTGAGTAGCCACTTAAAAAGTAAAATAAAACACCCACCATTAATTATATACAACAATATGGATGAATCTCACAGACATCATGTTGAGAGAAAGAAGCTAGACACCAATGAATACATACAGTATGATTTTGTTTATCTGAGATTTTCAAGCAAAACTAGTTTTTAATGATAGACATCAGAGTGATTACCACATTGTAAGCTTGCTCAAGTCCTGCTCCCTTCCCATACTCCCAGAAAGTATTGATAGAAAGGCTCATGAAGGAGCATTTTGAAATATTGGAAATATTCTGTATCTTGATATGACTGGTGGATCCATGGATATGTTCATAAATAAAAATTCAGCAAAATATACACCTAAGATTCATGCACTTTACTGTATATGTTATACCTCCATAGAAAAGTGTGTTTGTGGGACATCCTCTTACATCCTGTTTAAGATCCTTTACTTCACTTTGGGTCTCCATATCTCCATTACACTCTGAGTTCAGTAACCCTGGGGTGTCCTGTTTATTCTTGGAGCCACACTGAAAATAGGTTCCCAACTTTTCAGCCCCATGATTCTTCCAGTGTCACAACATCAAGCTCTCTCTCCACTAACCACTTAGTTTAGGTTTAACCATCTGAAGCTTCATCATCTCATAAATACACACTGTTTCAAACATCAACTCTAAATAAAATGCTTGCTCTGGGGGAAACTATATAGATTATAGTTTTATCCCACATTCCAAGCTTGCTCAAGCCCTGCTCCCTTCCCATACCCCCAGAAAGAACAAAGGCAGGGAAAAAAAAACAAGAAAACTGATAAATAAAAAATGCCTGTCAAGTTCTAAACCTTTTTTTTCTGGTGGCACAGGTTTCACTTTATCACTTTATAATTCTCATATTTTCCCTGCTTCTCTCTTTCTTTTACACTATTCTTATTCTTTCTGTTCTCTCTAGCTAAAACTGATATATTTTAATATGCCATAAGCAGAATGAAATAGCTCTAGAATGACTTAAAAAATCTTTTAAAGCAGTGATTTGTCAATTCACTTGGGTAAATACCTGGGAGTGAGGGATCATATGGTAATATTATGTTTAGCTTTGTCATATAATATTATTTTTAACATTCTAAAAATAAAGAAATGAGAAACTTCTTCAGAATAGGACATTGGGCTTTCTTCCATTGCTTACTCCAATTTTACTCAATAATAAAGATCATAATAGTAGATGTTTTAGTATTTCATCCTCTACCCTACCTTTCTTCTCTTGAAAGAGCATCTGAACTCCTCTTTACAACAAATCAGAATCAAGTAAACCTCAGTGGGAGGAATAAAACCAAAATACCTTGAATCAAATTCCACTGACACAATCCCTATCCTTTTTTTAGGTTAATGAACTTTGAAATGAATGAGGTCAAGTTTGACTCCAAGATCCAAGTTTGACTCACTAGATCTTCATGGTAATTACTTAACCTCCCATAGCCTCAGTTTCCCAGCCATAAAATGGTCATAATTGTAACAATAACTCATCGGAGAAAGAAATTTGATGAGATTGCAGTCACATGGGAGACAGTCAACAAAAGTGTATTTTCCTCCTTTGATTAAGAATAACTGAATACCATTCTACATCCTCCCTCTCATCCCCCTCCCCACATACACTTCCCTGGGTTCTATATACTAATGGGTAGCCTACATCTTCTCAGGAGACCAGGAAATCTCTGATAAGACTTTCAAATGAATTTTTGAAAAGTCTTAAAAGCACTTGTAAGAATGAGTGACATTCTGTGGAAGTCATTAGGAGTAGGATGGAAACCGACACTGGCAGCTCTCTTATTAATAGCTTTCCTCTTTAATACTCTGTAATATATTATCTCCTTGGAGTATATGCAATTTACTAGTAAATGAGGATTCCAGAAGATAATATGAAGAGGTTAGTGCCCAGTTGAATTATAATCAATTGTGGATTATTCCCCTTATCCTGCCCTAGGAAATACCAGTCTTTCTGCAATATAGTGTAATTGTCCACAGAATTCAGCTCAGACTCTTCAATCAGTGTAATGCTTGAAGGATTGCAAAGTTCAAACGAAAGAAACACCATGTTGAGACTGCTTGGAGCCTTGTGAAAGTAAGACTGCTATTTTTTATGGATTGGTGTGTAAAATGCATTTTTGTGGAAATATAGCTATTTTTAAATGTTAGATCTACCTACCACAGGGTGTATTCCGTCACACGAAGTTAAGTGACTTAACAGAGATAAAAAGTGCTGAGATTTACTGCTCACATGTAAGATATGTCATTATTTCTTAGAGCCAGCTCTGTGCTGATGTCTCCCTTTTGTCTCTCTAAGTGATTATGAGGGGGATAAACAGCTGTTTAAATGAACCAATATTATGACCTTCTGCCAGTCACAGATCCCAATATTCTTTCCTCAAGACACTTTACCTTCCCAATTCTCAAGATTATATTTGGAACCAGTATTTTTTTTTTCTTCCTTAAAAGAGGGCATGACCCATGTTTAATTTGTCCATGTACTTTATAACATGAAGCTTTTGTACGTGGTGTTGAATATCTATTGACAAATGCCATATCCTTACTGTAAAACAGGCAACTAGAGATGCAAATTCTCTCTTTCCAACGTGATTATCAACCCGATGGTTAATAATTTACATTTTACAATTTGCTATACAACAGGAACTAGTGGTAGTATTAAAAATAATTACACATACCCTGACATTCTTAAGAGATACATGCTGAGACATTTACAAAGTCCCAACATCACAGATACAATTATAGCATAGAATTTCTCTCATAAAGTTCAATTGGGTATCACTAAAAACTTTTAATTGATCCCTTAAGACCTTTATAATTCTATAAATAGAGGACTAGACTCACTTATAAAGCTAATAATAAGAATTCTGTCTGGAAAATTTATTGAAATCGTTTGTGAATTGCCTTTCCTCATTTCCTTATGGAGCACATGGTAAAAGCATTCCTATCATGAGTCCAAAACACTGCCAATGTGGAATTCTCCTCTGTAATTTATCCCCAAATTCAATTTTACTGTGTAAGCATCCACAATTGCTAAGATTTCTAAGCTTTCTCTTCACCTTCATGCCAACACTCTTCACTGGTTGGTTTTAGCTGTTTTGTTTTGTTTTTTATGTTTGTTCTCTTGCTTAGCAGGGGCATTTTCCATAAAAAAATAGATACTTTCTTGCTTCAAAAAAGGTACATGGATGGAAAGATAATAAGAACCAAAAAGTTAGGCTAAAATTAAAATGCTTGGCATTGGATAGGCTTCCCCCAGGAAAGTGACCCACCCCTGCCAACCAGCCTCTCCCAGTGTGTCCAATTCAATGTGCACCTTCGAAAAACTCAAATGATTACATTACATTACATGGACCACTGGAGTTATTGAGCAATAGTCAGAACTGCACATGTTAAAACTCTCTAAATGCGAAGGTCTTACATGACTTTTTAAAATGCTAATATAATTTGTGACTATACTTTTTGAGGGAGACTGAGACTAAATTAGTGAGCCTGCTGTGTGTGAAGAACTGGATTGCTTGCCTTATGCTCATGACATCATTTAATCCTCCCGTAGCTTTATGAGTTAGGTACATTATTCCTATTTTTACAAGAAACTAAAAGTCTGAGAAGATATAAGTGGTCCAATATGATGCAACTAATAATCGGCTGGGAAATAATTCAAAGCTGGGTCTTTGTTATTTTCACCAGAACATTGTTGTTCAAAATGGCCTCCGCCAAGCCCACAGTTAACTTCTGACGCTTCAGTGGCTTCAATACCAAGTTTCAGCAAGAGGTGGCAAGGTTTTTATATCCCCACATCAATTTGTACCTGTATACCAGCTGCCCCAAGAGGCGCCCAGCTCCCTTCCTTTGAGACAATTCCCAAAGTGTTGTTTGCAGCACTCCCAGCAGTGTGAGGAACTTTTTTTGTACTGAATGAAGATATGGGCAGCACTTCACAGAGTTTACCTGGGTCCATCTTTGGGATACACCGTTTTGTGTATATTCTTAAAGCAGCTGTGTTACGATGCTGATGGATCTTTTTCTCAGGTAAAACATAATGAGGTTTGGAGAGACATAATGAATTATAGTCCCAATCCCTGCAGCCAGTCTTGAGGTCACAAGTGAAACACATGTCTCCCTCCTCTGCTATCCATTTTATATTTCCCCCAACTTCACTTAGTACTTCCGCAGCCCTAGTTGTCAAACCAGTTGGTATGAACCAGACTCTCATCCCTGAGGGGAGAGATTCTAGTCACCATGTCCTTATCTGACCAAGGCTTCTGAATTTAGGTATTACTGTTAAAATGGGGCAGATGTTTACCAAGAGGTGCCTAAATAAATCCCTTGGGTGCCAAATTTATCTTTCCTATCTCCATTGTATAACAGTCATGCAATCTCCTCCTGATGCCAGGAGCTTCCCTTCTTGCATGTTGGTATCTTGGCACACAGAACCCGAAGTGCCTGGGAGCCAGCTGTAGCTTAAATTTAATAGAGCTCTTGCTGTGTCCATCGGTGGAAGCATTCCCAGTTTGGAAACCAGAACCATTAAACCCACAGAGCCCAGACATGCAAAGAGAGAGAGAAGTTCCCCTAAGCAGGTACTTGGGAATGATGGTAAGCATGGCCATTCCTATCCTGCATTTCTGCCTCATGTACTATAGTCTACCTATTGGAGATACATCATCATATAAAATTCATTGATATCAAGTACACACTGTGCCTTAGATGATGACCACCCTCCTCCTCACAAGGTATAATCTCAGAGCTACTGTGTCGGTTGTGCCTTGACTGTACCATTTCATCACTCTGCAGAGTTAGCAGCCTCTGATGGTGTGGGATGTGATAGGACCAGTGGATCTCTTAGTTATGCACCTGCTCCTGCATTCCCTTTTCTTGAAAGTGGGTCCCTAACTCTGATGCAGTGTATGAGGTACCCACGTCCATTGGTCAAATATTCTGTAGACCACAAATAGTGGTGCTGGCCAAAGGCTTGTGGGAAGAAAAGGCAAACCCAAGCACAGAATATATTTCTATTTCTGTCAAAACGAGCCGCTTTCCCTTCCTGGGTAGAAGATGTTTATTGTGGTTAACTTGCCCTCAAGTGGCTGGTGGTATCCTCAAGGGTTGGTGCTATATAGGGAACTCAGTATTGGTCTCTGCTTGGCAGGTTGGACTCCTGTTGGGCCCATATAGCAGTCATCTCTGCCACCAGTGATGGTGTCTTTATTCCTATGTAGGTAATAGACAATCCAGACGCCAAGTTCTAATTCAGTGTCTGTTTCCTTGGTCCCCTGCTAGTACTGTTGTAGGTCCAGGGCTTCCAAGAAGCAGACTGAAGCAGTGATTCGTAAGCAGGCTGTTTACTGGATCGTGCCTGTGGAAGGGAAAGAAGCAGGATCAGGCAGAGGAAGAAGCTGGGCTATGATACAGTCTCAACAAAGGCCTCAGCTGACCATACAGAAAGCTGGTATGGACCTTCAGAGTTGTCCTGAGCTGGAGTGAGGTGTTCATTCTTTATACCTTTGTGTTGGCCAACTACCCCAGAAAGGGCAAGGTGACTCTCTTAAAAAAATTCCCAAAGGATGGTGAGAAATGCTGGCCATCTGCTGGCAGCATTCCCAGTGGCTGGAGAAATCAGAGCAGTAGACCTGGAGGGGTATCTGGAAGAGTCATCATAGAATTCATTACAAGCATGTGTCATTATCTGAAATTATTGTGCTTTAAAAAAATATTCCCTCATTTACTAAATATCTCCCTTAATTAAAAACAAACATCATGAGGACAGATATTTTACTTATCTGGCATATAATAGTATGTTCTCACTAAATAATTATTGAATTTTGAATGAATGAATTTTAAACTAATTACAACCCTTATCAAAATAATCAAAGATTACCTCTTGAATTTTACTTGAGGAAGCAATTTCATTGTTAGATTGGGAGTTCTTTTGTGCCTTTTGTTTCTCCCTCTCCCCGCCCCCCCTTTTTTCCTTGTATTCAAAGCCAGAATGTAAAGGGCTAGGGCAGCGGTTCTCAACCTGTGGGTCGCGACCCCTTTGGCGGTTGAATGACCCTTTCACAGGGGTCGCCTAAAACCATCCTGCATATCAGATATTTACATTATGATTCATAACAGTAGCAACATTACAGTTATGAAGTAGCGACGAAAATAATTTTACGGTTGGGGGTCAAAACATGAGGAACTGTATTTAAAGGGCCAGAAAGTTAAGAATCACTGATCTAGAGGTTGTATGAGATACCTCAAGATCATTTGGGGTTTTTTTGGGGTGTCATTTAGACATTTGGGGGTGAGGGAGAAAGAAATAAAAGGAAACAATGTTGGGATAATTTACTCATCACTGGAGGAATTACTATTCAGCGGTCATAGTATGAGAAAAAAGAAATTAGAGTATTTTGGTGTGTATCTATATGGCATACACCAGAGGAAGCTGATGGCTCCCAGCAGCCACTGCAGTGAGGCCTAGACCAAACCTCTTGTATCTGGAGCCATGACAGCTTTAACACCAAGAGGACTCACCTTTGTGGAGCCAATGGTGCTGTCAGAACACAGTTTGAATAAGGTCTCCCTTCAGCCTGGGGCAAAATTCTAGGAGTGAACTGGCAACGCTTTTAGGGCCACCACAAGCTTCAGAATATGAAGGAAGACTTAAAAAAATCAAATTAAATAACTAGAATTTCTAGAGAAATGTAGTCTTCAAGGGTTATGGTGCCAGGCACTAAATTTTTATCATATTAAAATTTAAGGAAGATTCTGCCTCCATTGATTTTACTCTATTTTACTCCAATCTCAAGTTGCATTTTAAAGAAAACAAAAGTAAAAATTATGTTCTGTAAACTCATTTATTAAGTATATGCATTTGTCAGATGAAAAATCAGATGCCAACTTACTGCCAAAAGTCAAATGGAATCGAGGTTAAAGTTTATATATAGTTATGTAAAAAAAACTATAATAAATTACTTAATATTTTATACCTAAAACTATACATATATTCATGTATATTTACTTATTTATTTTTTAATATATTTTATTGATTTTTTATAGAGAGGCAGAGAGAGGGATAAAGAGGTAGAAATATCAATGAGAGAGAAACATCGATCAGCTGCTTCCTGCA
This sequence comes from Murina feae, assembly GCA_004026665.1. NCBI lineage: Eukaryota > Metazoa > Chordata > Mammalia > Chiroptera > Vespertilionidae > Murina > Murina feae. The sequence goes on from PVJC01026813.1 coordinate 8,048, forward strand.
CACCCCCCACTGGGGATGTGCCCGCAACCAAGGTACATGCCCTTGACCGGAATCGAACACAGGACTTGTCAGTCCGCAGGCCGACAAGCCAAACTGGTCAGGGCAATAAATATGTTCTTTATCTAGAGAAATGTGTGGCCTCCTGGTGTGTGTCTGATGACTGGCCTCAGAGAGGAACCGAGAATTGGAACTGGCTGTGGAAATTCTGGTTTACATTGCCTTTGAACTGCAGTCATGTTTGCTCTGGGAGAGGACCTGGCTGTGGGGAGGAGGCACTTTCTTCCTCCACTGAATTTCAGTGGAGAGCATCAATCAACAAAGTCAGCACTCTATATGCCCCGTCAGGCTGGGATTTGAGCCCGACACAAATATTAGATTTGTTACATCTAATATTTAAGAAACATGCCACAGAGGCATGACCCCAGGAGGCTCTTCCTCCTGGACCTGAGGACTGGAAGTTATGGCTGCAGGGCCTTCTCCCTCTTGCCCTGATGTCCAAGGCTACTCAGAAATAGCAGGCATCTTCTTTTGAAGAGAGTTATAGAAACAATGCGTAATAGTTGCTGGTTACACATTTACTAATATAATTAGCAAGCAAATGCCACAGGTTATAAATTGTGAGCATCTCAATTTCGAATTGCATTTTGTTCTTAAATGTCCCTTCCTTAAAAGTTGGAAGCCAGTACACTCAGTATAAATGAACTCTACATTTTGGAAGATAAGCAAGGACAGGCTTAAATACAGTCACCAGGAGAGCAAAATTCAAGGTTCACCACAGATGCTGGTATTTTTGTTTTTATCTAGTCCTGTATTGTGGAAAACTGTTTAGTTGCAGTAACTCCTTCAGTATATATTACTTCTCGTAGGGTGTCTCTCATTCCTCTTAATTTACTTCACTGACAAAAAGCACGTTTTTAATCTTTCTGCATCACTGAGACAACTGAGAAAAGGGAAATAAAAAGTGAACCCCATTCCTTATAAATTACTGAAGCACATTGTCAACAACAGTATATCCTGGTAGCAGATGACAGCCTCTGAAGCAGCAAGGATATAGCCTAACCTGAGAAACCTAGTGGGGAAAAAGGAAGGAAAGAAAAATGTCTTCTTGAATGGAAAATTAAAGAAACTCCTACTTAGTCCGGCCAGTGTGGCTCGTTTGGTGAGTGGTGGTCCTATGCACCAAGAAGTCGCAGGTGGGATTCCTGGTCAGGGCACATGAATGGGTTGTGGGTTCGATCCCCAGTAGGGGGCATGCAAGAAGCGGCTGATCAATGTTTCTCTCTCATCATTGATATTTCTTTCTCTCTCTCTCTCTCTCTCTCTCTCTCTCTCTCTCTCTCTCTCTCTCTCTCTCATCAAAAATATATTTTAATGAAATAAACCTCTGTTTAGATTTACAATATGAATTTGGGGAATCTCTTCATACTCAACCCCAATTGAAATTAACTAATAAGTTCTTTTTAAATTGTTGGATGAAGTTTTATATCATTTCTGTTGTTCTTTCCAGTTGTACTTGATTGGGATCAGAGTCAACTAAAGTAATTTAAACAAGTTTCAGGGAAAAGCTTGTGGGCACTTAATACAACTTCCTCTTATACCTTCTGTAAAAGGATGTTTTAAAAAGTCTATAAAATAAAACAAGCTTGTTACTTCAACCACCTGATGAAACTAAAACAAAGGAACTGGATGCTTTCATAGAGTTTATGTGAGTTCTATTCTCCCTGTCCTCAGTTCTAATTCATTATCTACTCATTCAGCATTTACTGAGGTCTCTCAGTAATTTCTGATCTTTTTGAAATAAATATATTCTTGAAAAGTATTTAGAACTTCTTGGTCAGCAAAAGGATAAGGGGGGGGGGCGGAAATGTCATTACCATGGTGCAAATAAAAATTTTTCTGTTGCATTAATTTAAGAGTTTATTTTTATCCATCACTAAATGCCAGGGAGCAGCAAATGTTAATCATGTATTTTGATTCAAGAAACACCATGAACTCCACAGACTGATTCAGAGTGGACTTGTGGCCTAATGTCAAAGGAAAACAGAGCCCATCAGATATCTGTCAGTTCCAGTGGGATACAGCCTTCCCAACCCAGAGCCTCAGCGACCTGCATCTGTCTGACCCTGAGTGAATGTCTCCTTATGTGGGCACTGCAGGCACCTCACTCCCTACCCTAGTCCAGGCCCTGCCTCAGTGATACTAACTCAGTAAGCTTTGTGACTCCAGAGTCATCTAGGGTGTGAAGAGTTTGTCTCTCTTCTGTCTCCTCATAGTGTAAGACTAATGACTCCAACATTAATTGCACTTCCAAAGCCCAGATGTGGTGGGTGCTTTCCAAAGGTGTTGCCCCATCCAGGGTGAGGAAAATCTGTCATGAGGGCAGTTTCTGAGTGCCGACTCTGGACATTCTTGCACCTGGTTAATTGCTCCTCCAGTTCCTGTCTTGGGCATTGGCCCTGAGCTTTGCTAACTGTGACTTTTGGCTCCATTTCCTTTCCGGTTTCTGTTTCCTGGCTTCCACCTTGTCTCAGTAGCAGAATTTCCATCTCTGACCCTGACCTGGTTTGTTGCATACATCCCATTGAGGTCTCCTGATTTCTTTTCTCCCCCGTCCTGGGGTAAAGTTTGCGAAGGCCACTTCAAAATCCATGAGCTGGACATGGACATCATGTCCTGGAAAGGAGAAGGGAGGCCACAAAAGCTTGTCTTCTAATGTGCTTTCCTTATTATGAGACACAGACTAAAAATGCATTTTCCGCTTTGGACTGCATAGATGTGTTATAAAGATTAATGTCCGTGAAGCCTGTGTGGATTGGTGTGAAAAGCAGCCATGTAGAAGATCACCAAGGTATTGCCTTGGCAACATCTCTGCGTTAGGAAGAAACATATAACACAAGCTATAATGATAAAGTAAAGAGGCTGTTTTGTTCTTATGAAGCACACAGACTCTACACTTCTGGTGCCTCTGTGTCCTTCAAATTAGCCATTGTGGGAAACCATCACTTATTTCACTATTTCCAAAATTAATCCCTAGTCAAAAAAAAAAAAAGGTTTAGAATGACCTTTTAGCATTTCTTTTATAACTGGTGGCACTTTTCTTTTTCCTTCAAATTTACTTAATGGTAAAAAAAAAAAAAATAATCTGTGCGCTATTAAAGTGGCCCTGAATTTAAAACCACAAAACTGGGGTGGGGAGGTGGCAGGGAGGGAAGGGAGATTTTAGAAAATATTGGAGAGAGATGAAGAGAAGGAAGAAGGGAGGAAGGGGAGAGAGAGAGAGAGAGAGAGAGAGAGAGAGAGAGAGAGAGAGAGAGAGAGGCTTTCCACCTATAAGATCTAATTCAAAAGTAATGAGTGGGGTGTGTGTATGTGTGCATGCACATGGAGAGTAGGGTAAGTGTATGAATGAAAGACGAAGAGAGATAGCATGCCCCAGGTATTTCAATTTGTTGATAGTGACTTCATGTCTCATCGTACAAAAAATGCAGATCTGACAGGCCATGCATGTTACAACTTGCACCCCTGTCGGAAAATTTCTCAGCTTCAGCCTTGATTGAAAACACAAAGGTTTTTGTTGTAGTTGTTTAAACAGATGATGCTGTCAGCCGGAAGGCAGAAGGACCACGGGGCACACCAAGTGAATGAAGATCTTTCTTCCACTCAGAATTCACAGAGCTTTGTCATCATCTCTGATTTCTGCTGCTGCAAAAGACCAGGCAACAAGGGCTGGCTGTGCAGACTTGTGAATGCTTTCAGTTGAATTTTTTTAGGAAAAGGTTACTTTGCAAACTGGTCAATTTGCCTCCCAGTGCACCCCACCCCACCCCACCCCAATAACTCTCCCCTTTCCCTACTGCCATTAGTCTCTATTTCCATTATTCCCTCCCTCAGGCCTCTCTCTGCCTCCATAAAAATAAGCAATTATTTCAGCTTCAAGCAGGATGTTGCCCCTTAGGGGACCTCCAAATGCCATAAGTCTGGGAGAAGGTGGGTGATTTACAGGTGGACGGAGCCTGACAGATACTGTGTGATACCAAAGGACCAATGAGCATGCTTTTGCTAGCGATAGAAAAATGTGTAAGAAAAAAAAAAAAAAAAGAGGAATCAAGCTTCTCTCCACCTCTGGAGGAATCTGGTTGCTTCTTTTCTTTCCCATTGGCAGATGATTCCACTTTTAGATGCCTACAAAAAAGACAAAAGCATTTTTGTTTTGTGAATTCTGGTATTTTCTAACTCATACTGTGTATGATTCTTGGCCAACAGTAACGATGGACTGAACTCCCTGGGTTGCATTATTTCCTGGATCAGCAGGGGGCTTTGGCTGTCAGATTCCCCTGAGGGCCACTAGAGGCTAAGTCAGGACATAGGGGCCTAGCCTATGTTGTTGCTCCTAATTCTCAGCAGTACTATTCACCTTCTCACCCTGTAATTGGCATAGCTACCTTCCCAACTTGCCAGTACTGCCAATTTGCCAAACTACAGGGACTGCTTTTGTGAATGCCACAGTATTCTGAGGTTCTATGGTTGTTGTTTTTTAATTCTTCTGGTAGATTACTGCTACATTTTAGAGTAGATTAGTTGGGTCTATTTTGCCTGCCAGTTAAATTCAAGTCAGCTTAACAAGCATTTATGGAATCCTTGCTAAAGGCAGACATAAAAGCTGGAGAGCTTACAAAAAGAGTTAAGACAGTTCACAATCTAATTAGGTCAATAATTCAAGCACAGAAAGCAATATAAGATGAGAGTTGAGGTAGAGTAAGATAGGAATCTTAGGATCCATAAAACATTGTTCCTTTGTTATTATACTGTTAGAGGTTGACTCTCAGGGATGGGATACTGATGAGAAAGATGGCGAACAACATAAAGCAGGAAGTGGGCTGTGTCAAGTATTTCCATAATAATCTAAACCTGAAATCTGAGAGGACCCTGTGCTCCTCTGGCTACACCGGAACTATCTGAATAGTGTTATGTTTGTGTGCTCAATCTATTTTCAGGGTATAACAAAGAAGCCAATATTTAATGTTTTAAGACATTATTTATTTTCGAACAGTTTTAGGTTTACAACAAAATTGCCAAGAAGATAGAGAGATTTTCCCATATGTCATCTGTCCCCACACATGTGTAGTGTACTCCATTATCAACATCACTCACCAGCAAGGTACATTTTTATCAGGAATGAACTATATTGACACATCAAAATCACCCAAAGTTCATAGTTTACCTTAGGATTAATTCTGGGTGTTAATATATTCTATGGGTTTGAATAAATGTATAATGACACATATCCACCATTTAAACACCATACAGAGTATTTTCTTTGACCTAAAAAACCCTATGCCATACCTACTCATTTCCTGACCCAGACAACTGCTGAGCATTTTATGGTCTCCATAGTTTTGCCTTTTCCAGAATGTCATATAGTTGGAATTATACAGTATGTATCATTTTCAGATTGTGTTCTTTCACTTAAAAATATGCATTTAAGGTTCTTCTATGTTTTTTCATGGCTTGACACATCATTTCTCTGTAGTGCTGAATAATATTTTATTGTTTGGATATACTACAGTTTATTTATTCAAATACTCAGTTTTCCTCTTACCATGAAGGAAAAAAAACACAAAACCCTCCTTCTTGCATGTCTCCTATAATACTCACACCAAACACTTCACTTCTGACATTTCTGGTCACCAAACAAACATGTGGAAGTTTTCCCTCACAACAATGAGCAAGTCTCTAATACCAGCTGGGTGGCCAGGAGGTGCCCTAGAACCTCTCAGGATTTTGCTTTGTTCAATTTAGGCAGTAAAGGGAAGTAGAAAAGGAAGACAAGAGGTTCTTGAGGTAGGAATATTACTGAATAGTTGAATATACTGTACATGTCTGAAGCTCAGAAGGACTGGGCTAGAGATTTTTTCTTGGAAATTATTAACATACTAGGGGCCCAGTGCACAAAAATTTGTGCACTCTGTGGGAGGGGGTCCCTCAGCCCAGCCTGTGCCCTCTCGCAGACTGGGACCCCTCGGGGGATGTCCACCTGCTGGCATGCTTGGCCAGCCTGGGTGAGGGGCTGAGGGCTGTTTTCAGGCTGCCCACATTGACCCAATTGACCCAGTGTTCCAGTGAGGCTGGCTGGAATCAGGTTTCTGGGGTTTATTTATCTTCTATAATTGAAACTTTGTTGCCTTGAGCAGAGGCCTAGTCAGGCAAGGAAGCCTCCTGTTTGCTTCAGCTCCATGGCTTCTATAATTGAAACATTGGTGCCTTGAGCAGAGGCCTGGCCAGCCTAGGCAGGCAGTTTCAATTCCATTGCTGGTGCAACAGAAGCGTTTGTGCAGAGAAGGGGTGTCCCTCAGCCCGGCCTGTGCCCTCTTGCAGTCTGGGACCCCTCAGGGGATGTCCACCTGCTGGCATGCCTGGCCAGCCTGGATGAGGGGCTGATGGCTGTTTGCAGCGAGGATGGCTGGGATTGATTTAACTTCTAAAGTTGAAACTTTGTTGCTTTAACTGGAGCCCAGGCCAGGTTGCCCCTGACAATCCAGGCTCCCAGCGCTTCCTTGAGCCCAAGGCAGGAAGCAGGTAACTGAGGTTTGTTCATCTTCTATAATTGAAACTTTATTGCCATGAGTGGAGGCCACAGCCAGCCTAGGCATACAGGAACCTTAGCTTTCTCCATAGCTGGGGCAAGCCTCCTGCTTATTCCAGCTCAGGCTGCCTACAGCTCCCATTAACCCAGTGTCCCAGTGAGGCTGGCTGGAATCAGGTTTCTGGGGTTTATTTATTTTCCATAATTGAAACATTGTTGCTTTGAGCAGAGGCCCAGCCAGCCTAACAGAAGCCTCCTGCTTATTCCAGCTCCGTGGCTGCCAGCCGCCATCTTGGCTGGGTTAATTTGCATACAGCTGCTCTGATTGGCTGGTGGGCGTGGCTTGGCTGGTGGATGTGGCTTAGGTGTCTCAGCGTGAGGGTCAATTTGCATATTACTCTTTTATTAGATTAGATGGGTGGCAGTTGAGTTGATGGGAACAGGAGAGATTCTAGAGAGAATGTGGAGGATGAGAAGGGATCAAAGTCTAGAGCAAAACACTCAAGAGCAGAGGAAATCAATGATTTTTCCTACTGACCCAGAATTGTCACAAGCCTTTAATTTAGGTTTTTGAGATCCTCTAAGGGGCTGTTGAGTTGGGAATGTAGTGATAGTTTGGGTTTAGTGAAATATATTTATGTGGTTTATAGTCATTTCCATGTGTACTTAAGTTACTCCTAGTTGTCCTAATATGATAATGGCTTCCTGAATGTTTCTACCACTTACCATACCAATTGTCACAAAAATTGTGAGAGAATATGTGGCCAGAGGACATGTACTGATATCAACATTGCACTTGGCACTAGAAATGCATAGGTAACAAAGAAATAAGACATGAAATACTTGGAGCCAGAAGCTAATCTATGGGAAATTCCTCTGATTACAAGTCATATATAAAAGAAAATTGATTGGGATTTTCCTAAATTTGACAACAGTCCTTAAACTATATATGATCATTCCTAGGATAAGTTATGAAAGTGAAAAAAACTGTTTTAAACATTATCAATAATGGAAACAATTTGTAATAATCATAATAGGAAACAGGTAGTATTATCTTACTATTATTTTTATAGAAACTACTAGAGGCCTCGTGCACAAAAATTGTGCACTCGGGGGAGGGTGGGGTCCCTCAGCCTGGCCTGTGCCTCTAGCAATCTGGAACCCCTCGGGAGATGTCCACCTGCTGGCTTAGGCACACTCCCTGGGGGATCAGGCCTAAACTGGCAGCCAGACATCCCTCTGGCAGCCCGGGGGCCCAAGGGGGATGTACAGTTGTCAGCGGGGAGCAGGCCTAAGATGTAGTCGGACATCCATAGTTCTGTCAGCTGTCAGCGTGGCTTGTGGCTGAGCAGAGCTCCACCTGCGGGAGTGCACTGACCACCAGGGGGCAGCTCCTGCATTAAACTCCTGCCCCCTGGTGGTCAGTGTGTGTCATAGTGACCAGTCATTCCCAGTTGTTCTGCTGTTAGGGTCAATTTGTATATTACCCTTTTATTATATAGGATAGAGGCCTGGTGCATGGGTGGGAGCCAGCTGGTTTGCCCTGAAGTGTCCCGGATCAGGGTAGGGGGTTCCACTGGGGTTCCTGGCCTGCCTGGGTGAGAGGCTGAGAACCATTTTCAGACTGCCCACATTCCCTTCAGGGAGGGGGGTCTTGCTGGGGTGCCTGACCAGCCTAGGTGAGGGGCTGATGGCTGTTTGCAGGCTGACCACAGCTCCTTCAGGGTAGGGATCATGCTGGGGTGCTTGTCAGCCTGGGTGAGGGGCTGATGGCTGTTTGCAGGCTGGCCACATCCCCCAGTGACCCAAGATCCCAGCGAGGCTGCCTGGAAGCAGGTATCTGAGGCTTATTTATCTTCTATAATTGAAACTTTGTTGTCTTTAGCAGAGGCCACAGCCTGCCTAGGCAAGCAGCTTCCTCCATCGCCGGGGCAATGAAGCCTCCTGTTTGCTCTAGCTCTGTGGCTGCCTGCTGCCATCTTGATTGCATTAATTTGCATATAGTCCCTCTGACTGGCTGGTGGATGTGGCTTGGGATGTAGCAGAGTGATACAATTAGTATATTACTCCTTTATCAGATTAGATGAAATTTTTCTAACCACACCAGATAAAAAGCAGAGATTATCAGATCAACTAAGATTTCAAACAAAACTGTGTGCTATCTATAAGAATCTTACTTTAAATATAAAAAAGCAGATAGGATTATAGAACTAAAGTGAAAGAATTTTAAAAAGATAGTCCATGATAACAATAATTAAAAATACTTGAAGTTGTATTAAATTAATATCAAAGTTAATTTCTCAGGAAATAATATTAGCAAAAATAAAGAGGGTCATCTAATCTAATAAAAAAGTAATATTGAAATTGACTATTTCTATGGGACGCCTAAGCCATGCCCACCAGCGAATCAGAGTGGCTGTATGCAAATTAACCCAGCCAAGATGGAGGCCGGCAGTCACGGAGCTAGAGTAAACAGGCAGCTTCCATTGCATCAGGAGTAAACTGTCTGCCTAGGCTGGCTGGGCTTCTCTAGGCTCAGGCAACAACATATTTGCAACATTGTTTCAAGTATAGAAGCCTCGAGCTGAAGCAAACAGCAGGCCTGGGTGCGACTACTAAGGCAACATTCTTTCAATTATAGAAGCCACAGAGCTGAAGCAGACAGAAGGCTTCGTTACTGCCTAGGCCTTGGTTTAAAAGAACAGTATCAATTATAGAAGATAAATAAACCCCAGAAACCTGCTTCTAGCCAGCCTTGCTGGGACATTGGGTCAATGGGACCTGTGGGCAGCCTGAAAGCCTGAAAACAGCCCTCAGGCCCACACCCAGGCTGGCCACACCCCAATTGGGTGAGGGACCTTACTGGGGGCTTGGCCAGCCTGCAAACAGCCATCAGCCCCTCACCCAGGCTGGCCAGGTACCCCAGTAGGGACCCCAAACCTGAAGGGACTGTGGGCAGCCTGAAAAGGGCCCTCAGCCCCTCACCCAGGCTGGCCACAACCCAATGGGGTGAGAGTCCACACTGGGAGGCTTGGCCAACCTGCAAACAGCCATCAGCCCCTCACCCAGGCTGACCAGGCACACTAGCAGATGGACATCCCCAGAGGGGTCCCAGACTGCAAGAGGACACAGGCCGGGCTGAGTGACCTCCCAAGTGCACAAATTTTTGTGCACCGGGCCCCTAGTTTTATAATAATGAAAAAAGCAATTCATCAAGAGGACATCATTCTAAATGGATTTGTACTTATCAATGATAGGACTTCAAAATACATGAAGCAATAACTGATGATTAACAAAACAAAAGAAAAGATAAATCCACTGTGGGTATCAGAGATTTCAATACTGCTCTCACAGTAGTTGACAAATTAGATAGAAAATCATCCTATCTAATAAAAAGAGTAATATGCATATTAGGTGTTACTCCATCACAAAGATGGCCACCCCCATAGCCACAAGATGGTGGTGCCTAGTCCAGCTCAGCCCTGCCACTGAAGTGGTCAGGCCTGTTAGCCAGGGAGGTGGCAGGGGAGGCAGGGGGCCTGAGGGTCAGAACAGGCTATCAGAGGGGGCTGGGGGTTCCCTGTCCAGGCCAGAGGCCTCAGGCATGGGCAAGAGTGGAGCCGGTGATCGGAGGGGTTAAGTGTAGAACTGGTGATCATGCCCTACCCAGGCATAAGGCCAGGGCCAGAGGCCTCAGGCCTAGGCAAGGGCAAAGCCGGAGATCGCAGGGGCCTGGGCTCTGCAGAGCCAGCAATCGGAGGGGCAGGGGCAGAGCCTGCAATCACAGGAGTCTGGGCACCAGTGGAGCCGGCCTGGTGCCTTGGCCAGAGGCTGCCAGTGGGGCAAGGGCAGAGCCGGTGATGGCAGGGAATGGGATCAGAACTGGTGACTTCCGAGGCCTGGGCTCTGTGAAGCCAGTGATCGAAGGGGCTTGGGGGTCTTCTGCTCAGACCTGCAGCCTCAGGCAGAGGATACAGGCCTGGGCAGGGTGGAGCTGGGATTGGAGGGGCAGGGGTGGTGCCGGTGATCAGAGTAAACTACAGAGGAAACACCTTTTGTTACCACTCATTGGTTAAGCTTCCTGTATGCCACTGGTAATATTCTTAGTAACTTGGGTAATAAGAATCCAAAATGGCGATCTAGGGTTTTTCCACCACACTCCTGGAGAAAAAAAAAAATGAAGGTCCACTGCTGGAGGGCTAAGAAATGTCATATCCTGCCCTAGCCAGTTTGAGTCAGTTCATAATGCCTCAGCCTGCGGACTGCAGGGTGTGGGTTCAGTTCTGACCAAGGACATGTACCTAGGTTGCAGGCTATCCCTGGCTGGGGTCCAGATCAGGGCATATGCAGGAGGCAACCAATCAAAGTGTTGCTCTCACTTTGATGTTTCTCTCTGTTTTTCCCTTCTCTTCCACATTCTCTAAAAATCAATGGAAACATATTTTCAGGTGAGGAAAGAAAGAAGAAGAAAGAAAGAAAGAAAGAAAAAAAGAAAGAAAGAAAGAAAGAAAGAAAGAAAGAAAGAAAGAAAGAAAGAAAGAAAGAAAGAAAGGAAGAAAGAAAGAAAGAAAGAAAGAAGAGAGAAAGAAGAAAGAAAGAAAGAAAGAAAGAAAGAAAGAAAGAAAGAAAGAAAGAAAGAAAGAAAGAAAGAAAGAAAGAAAGAGGAAGGAAGGAAGGAAGGAAGGAAGGAAGGAAGGAAGGAAGGAAGGAAGGAAGGGAAAGAAAGAAAAAGAAATGTCATATCCTATGAAAGACACATCTTGAAAATGCCTAAAGAAAGTTGTCATTTTTTCATGGTGAAAGGACTGGAGTCCGTGTTGATGAAAACACCTTGGTGGCTGCGGTGACTGATAGTGGCTGCAGCATCAGGGTGATGGGGCTGGTGGCTTTCCCTGAGTAGCCTGGTTGCCTCCCACAAAGGGAGGCCAGATTGTGGCTTAGGCCTGATCCCCTTGGGGAGCAGGCCTAAGCCATCAGTAGGCCACCCCTTGAGGGTTCACAATATGTAAGAGGGGGCAGGCTGGGCTGAGGACTCCCCTCCACCAGTTGCATGAATTTGTGCACTGGGCCCCTAGTTACATATATAAGGGACTTGAATAGCACTATCAACATACTTGACCTAATTAACACAAAAGATTCCATCCAATATTAGCAAAATATCAATTTTTTAAAAATGTACATGGAACATTCACCAGATGTATTAGTTTCCTAAGGCTGCCATAACAAAATAACAATTAGGCGACTTAAAACAATAGAAATTTATTCTTTCACAGTCATTGGATTCAGGTCCATTTTAAACTAGTATGACCTTAGTGTAAAACCCTATTTCCAAATAAGGTCATATTCATAGATACCAGGGGTTAGGACTTGAACATATCACTTTGTGGAACACAAGTCAACCCACAACATCAGATTATACCATATTCTGGACCAAAAACAAGTCTTAATAAACATAAAAAGATTAAAATCACATAATATACATTCTCTGACCATGATGGAATTGAATTTAAAAATTAATAAACAAAAATATATTTAGAAAATCTCAAAATACTCAGAAATGAAACAACATGCTTCTAAATAACCCATAGATCAAAGAACAAATCATGAGAGAAATTAGAAATTAAGGTGGATGAAAACAAAAACACAATATATCAAAATCTGTTGAATCCACCTAAAGAGTGCTTTGGGACATTATAAACTTGTATTAAGTGCTTGTAACATAATATGCTTACATTAGCAAACCAGAAGGACCTAAAATGAAAGATTCAAGTTTGTATCCCAAGAAACTAGAGAGATAAGAGCAAATTAAGCCCAAAAAAAAGCATAAAAAGAATTGAAATAGATAAGAATAGAAATCAATGAAATAAAAAAACAGAAAAGCAAAAAATAATATCAATAAAATTAGTAATCTCTAGCTAGACTGATCAGGTAAAGAAAAAAACACATAAACTACCAAATTCTTTGAAAGACACAAATAACCAAAACTCACCTAAGAAGAACTAAATAGCCTAGGTTACCCTTATATCCTTTTTAAAAATTGAATTTATAGTTAAATTTCCAAACACATGCAACTTTTTAAGAGTTATCTTTTGATACCGATTTTTTTTCTCTAGTTGCTTTTAAAACCCTTCTTCTCATCTTTTGTGTTCTGTAGTCTCACTATAATGTTGTCTTGCATGCTTTTTGGCATGGGAGCCATAGTTTTCCCAAAATCTGAGGATTTGTGATCTTCATGAATTCTGGAAAATTCTCAGCCATACTGACAGAAGTGGAACCTCTACCACTTACTCCTCACTTAAGAGGTGTTAGGTTCATCTTTGCTCTGCAACTACAGACCGTGTATAGGCATATAGCTCTTACCTAGCTCAAATTCCAGTTTTTAGAGGCACATAGTTATTGCAATACTTTTAAACTTAGATAGACCTTTTTAATAAACCACGAATGCCCTGTTGCTAATTAGTGGAATATTGAAAACTATAAACCTGAAGTAAACACATTTTCTAATGTCTGCTGATCCATGCCCCTTCTTTGTAATTGCTCTCTCAGCTCTGAACCCCTGCTATTATATAGAGTGTCTCAAAAATGTATACACACTTGGAATGATTATAAAGTCAGTGTGTATTAACATACAATTCATTTTCAAAATTTCAAAGAATCTACAGAAATGAATAAATTTCTTTATCGATGCCTGTTTTCAAATTGTTGACCGTTCTGGTCCAGGCACTGCTGACAATGCGAAGCAATGGAATCGCAAACATCAAGAATCATTTCATTCGGTATTTGTGCGCCCTCAATTTGTCAACAGTTGCCAATTTTGTACCATAAACTTTATTTTTTATGTATTCCCATAAAAAAGTCTAATGGATAAATTTTCTTTGTTCAAAACTTAGTCTGGCTTCACCCATTATTTCAAACCAGTTAAAATTGAAAAGGGGTGAAAATTAAGTGAGTTATCAGCCGTTAAAGTGTATGTACATTTTTGGGGGGACACAGGGTATATACAAAATGTATACACACTTTGAATAATTATAAAGGTAGTGTTTGTACTTCACCTGCAGTTTCAAACTTGCAGTAGCATTGTAGGATGAATTTCCTTTGTTCAAAGCTTAGTCTGGCTGGGAAAAAAAAAAAAAAGAAAGGAATATCAATTGAGCTATCAGCTGTTAAAGTGTGTGTACATGTTTTTGGGACACGCTGTATTTGTACCATATTACCTCTTCTCCTCTAATTAAGCAAATGGACACAAAGATGAGTACCTTGCCCAAACTGAGTTCCCTTTCATAGAATTTAGAATGAGCACATGTGAGACGGAGTCACTTTATTGATGGAAAGAAGAGAAAGAAACCTAAACAAGTGAAGGCAAGATCTTTTGAAGGCAGGGCACTAGTGTGAGGACCAGTGGTAACATCCCCAGAATGGACACTATGCTTGAATCCCCCCAAACACTCCATTTACTTAAGGTAGGTGGAATGGGGATATCCTGGGTGAACCAAAAAATTAGCATTCCCATAGCAGTCCATTCTCCAGTCACAAACCCTCAGCCTTTGAGCCTGACAGTGAAGAGAAATAAAATAAATTGAGAATAGTAAGTTTGTCATAGAATAGAATGTGTCAGTTTATTATTAGAATTCTAAATTCAGTGTCATAGATCTTGTTTTTAGAGATACAGCCTAATACTTGTAGTTATAAATGTATGATTACAATGGGCATAAGATAGTTAAAAATTTCCTCCAGAAGTCCCTGGGAGGAGAATTATGCACTCTCCTTTTGCCTCCTTTAGAAAACAAGTGGTCAGTAGCCTGCAGTGCAGCTGAGGACCACTTCTGGCTCCCAGGTTGATTTACTCAGTGGCCACAGGAATGGTTTCACTTCCTGTTCTTCAAGCACAAGTGGAATTAATAATTTCACTTTTTAAATGGGCAAGAGTTTTAAGAATGTGTTGATAAGGCTATTGGAGGTCTCAAATGATGGAAAGGAACTAGAAGGGTCAAACTGTGAGTCCTAGAAGAAAAAGGAAAGTTATATTCTTAGAGGTTGAGGAACATTTGCTTCTGCTTCTCAGCGATGTTGTTGAAATTGCAGGAAGGAGTGCCCACATGTTGTTGTCAATTCCTGATTACTTCACCAATGATAAGAGCAGTTAGGCTAAGTCAGGCACACTTGATGTTGCTTTTAAAGTTGGAGTTAAGAGTGCTTAGCTAGTTTACATATGCAAGCAAAACTCACACTAATACTAAATTGATATACTCTCAACTGCAGATGAACACTATATGCCAGAACCACAATAGGGAATAAGGAGAAATCAAAGAAAAGACCCTGGCATAGGTACTGATAACCCTGAAGAATTCTCTTAAAGACAATTACAGTGAGTGCATGCACTCACCTAATTCCATCACCTTACATCATACTGAGCATACCAGCCAGGGCGCACTGTACACTATAAATGCATTTCCCCTCCCTATTGTGTTGACCTCTCTTCAGTTCCTACTTTTCAATTTGTGTGCAGTGTTAGGAAAATGGAGTTACTGCTATGTGTGAATCCAGCTAAAGAGATTAATAAGCTTTTTTCCTATAGTTCCCCCTTACCATCCCCCTCCATCCAGTGGCAATGGGCTTTTATTTTTTTCCCCTGTTTATTGAATTTTTGGGAGGTAACACTGGTTAACAAAATTATGCAGGTTTCAGGTGCACAATTCTACAACATACAATCTGTACGATATATTGTATCTTCACCACTTCAAGCCAAGGCTCTATCCATTACCATAGCCCCTCTGTACCCTCTTGCACTTCTCCCACCCCCTCCCCTGGCAATGGCCACACTGTCGTTCATGTGCATGAGTTTTTTCTCTTTTTTCTTAATCCCTCTACACCCTCTCTAAATAAAATTTTTAAAATATATATATTATTGATTTCAGAGAGGAAGGGAGAGGGAAAGAGAGATAGAAATATCAATGACGAAAGCGAGTCTTTGATTGGCTGCCTCCTGCACACCCCACACTGGGGTTTGAGCCTGTAACTAGGGTATGTGCCTTGATGGGGAATCCAATGGTGACCTCCTGATTCATGGGCCTACACTCAATCACTGAACCACACCAGCC
>PVJC01026814.1:0-23722 GCA_004026665.1 Murina feae
CTGTGGGACCTCCGAAACTCGTCTGGAACTGGAGTTCAGAGCCGCTGGGAGCTTGTGGCTCTCTCCGTTTTGGAAAAGAACCACGACCTCCGGTACCAGCCCTTCCCCGAGCCCGTGCGCGCGCCTCCGTACCTCTGTACTTTGCTTCCGCTGCTCCTCTGAGTCTCAGACTCTTCTCTGGTTGTAGGATTTTCACTCATCCAGCCATCCTGTGGGTGCGAGTGGTGTCCGTGTGTTCTTTTCGTGGTTTTTCTGAAATAGTTGTTCACAGCTGCATATACGGTGTCTACCCTATGCCGCCATCTTGTTTCTCCTGTGTGAGAATGTCTTAATCAGGAGATGCATTCTAAAATAGAGATGAAGTATCATGGTATTCAACAGCAAGTTCAACAAACGTGTGTGTGTGAAGTGAGAACAAACGCCTTTGCCAAATGGTACCAATTGGTGAAGATTACATAGGTGGTTTTTGTACTATTCGACTTTGCTAAAGGTTTAAATGTTTAAATATAAAGAAAAAAATGACACAACCTTTCTTGACTTTATTTTCTGCATCTGTAAAATGAAAATGTTTACAATAACTTATCTCTAAATTCTTGACTATATTTTGATTATATGTGAACTGTACAGATTAGGAGGATAAGATATGTGATGCTGATGACATGAGCAGTTAATTAAAAAATTGTAAATAGCCTGTAGTCTACAATCTTGTACATTATTTATTTTGGTTTTGGGGGCTGTTGCTAGAATTACACTAAATTACCTTGATTCTTTCACATTTTTAAATATAATAAAATACTCAAATTATTTCTAGTTTGGGAATCATAGTACATGGTTGATATATTAAAAGATATCTATTTATTTTATACCCATAGCATCTTTTTTTTGAGAAAAAAGAAATTCATCAGTGATTCTCATATATTGTAGACAATTTTCAGAAACCATAGAAAATTTGTACAGATTATATGTTAGTAAAGTAATAACATATTACCTATTATTATAGACAGATTATAGCCTATTATTAGTTTTTAAGGAAGCAATTTTATTTTTTATTCAGCAGACTAAATCCCTTGGTCCTTTAGCATTTAGTATATTGGAACAACTAATAATTCTCAATTGGTAGGCATTAATTAAAAATTATACCTTGTAAATTTATATTTATTATTAGTTATCAAGATGGAAGGATACAAATGTTCAAAGTATACTCTAAATGCAAGAATTCCAGCTGTTTTTATTAAAAACTAGAGGCCCAATGCATGAAATTCATGCAGGGGAGGAGGTTCCTCAGCCTGGCTTGCACTCTCTCACAATCTGGGACCCCTTGGGGGATATCTGACTGCCTGTTTAGGCCCGATTCTGTGAGATTGGGCCTAAACAGGCAGTCAGACATCCCTCTCGCAACTTGACTCCTAACCATTCACCTGCCTGCCCACCTGATTGCTCCTAACCACTCTGCCTGCCTGATTACCCCTAACCCCTCTGCCTGTCTGCCTGATCACCCCTAACTGCTCATCTTCTTGCCTGATCATCCCTAACCACTCTGCATTCCTGCCTGATTGCCCCTAACCACTTCTGCCTGGCCCCCCGTCACTGCGGCTTCATCTGGAAGGACGTCTGGAGTGATGCCTGGAAGGTCATTTGGCTGTCCAGTCTGATTAGCATATTATGCTTTTATTATTATAGATTCAAAAAAATGTTACACAGAGAGCCTTAATAAAATTATTGAATGCTGATGAGTCAAATTCTTTCTCCATGGTGACAGAAAATATTATTTGGAAAGATAATAATGAAGAACTTTCTGTTTCAGTTAAAATAAAACTTTAGACAAAGATTTATTTCTTAAATGATTTCCTGCATATATTGCAAATATTAGTTTATTTGTGAATAATTTTTGACATCCTTTATTGGTTTATTTATATTGGAGTATTTTATTAATATTATCATGCATTTAAATTAATCATAATTTCTTGTTTAAAATTTGCTGAAAGAAAAAAATGAAAAAACCATAGCTCAAAAATTTTAACTTCCATTTTACTACTAGTTAAGACTATAAGCAAAAGTGATTTAATAGGATATGATAGAAAAGTTTGGAGAGAGTATTAAATTGAAAGATTTGACCTAGATATGTTTTATTACAAAATACCAGTTTTAGAATGCAAATGATATCTGCTTCCCATTTAAATTTTCTTAGATTCTTGATAACTACCCTGGGCACCTTTCTAGTATGCCATCATGCTACGTTTAAACATTCTTGCTGAACAAG
The DNA here is from genome assembly GCA_004026665.1 of Murina feae. Lineage (NCBI taxonomy): Eukaryota > Metazoa > Chordata > Mammalia > Chiroptera > Vespertilionidae > Murina > Murina feae. Next base: position 2,261 of record PVJC01026814.1, read on the forward strand.
AACACATTCAGTGGACCTAAGAATGGGTTATTTTGTCTTTGACTAAGACTTTGTTTTGTTGCCGTTGAAAACATCCAAACTTAGAGATCCATTAATTTTGTAAACATTGGTCATATTGGTACATCCTAAAATCATTCTTTTTTCTTGTAAAATATGAATGTAAATTTGAGTTAAAAACAAATTATGCGTTGTCAGAAACTGATCATGTCTTCCTCTCACCCCGTAGTGAATGTTACGACGAAATGTAATATGGATCCAACACCACTCAGCACATTATTCACATTTATGTGTACAAATAGACACCACATCCACCCACATTCAATCCGTATTTGAATGAGTGATTCAGTGAGTGAACTACCGTGTTCAATTAGTAGGTACTCAGGGCTGAGGAAAAAGCTTCCACATAATAAATAATTCTTTTAAACTTTTATATGAACGTTAGCACTTAAAACTTTAAGTTGAGACTAGCAGGTCTTCCTACTGTTTAGTAGATTTTCCACATGTTGGTATCATGTTTCTGTTTGTTCCTTATTTTCTCTAATGCTTAATTTATTACAAATTTCAGAATTGGCAAAGCTAAACTGTTTTTACTACTCTAAAGCATTACTCCTTGTTCACCATAACAGAATATGTTTATCATCGCTTAACTAAACAAGAAAGAAACATTAATTCTACCTTCTGTCTACTCAAATGCCAAATTCACATCTTTGTCTGATTCACTGGCATCTGTTTTATTTTAGCTTGGTCAAGGAAACAATAAAATCTTGAACTATACTACAAAAGACCAGAAATGTGACTAAATCAATGAACTACCATCTGTTGCAATATGTATTTTTTTGAAATGGATTTTGTTACAAGGAACTCCTGTAACTAATTCAGACAGGGAGGGGAATGTGGATGCACCTATATGCAGAGTGCATTGCAGCTCTCCAATTCAGAGATCTCATGTTCGGTAAAACAATGTGCAGTACCCTGTCTTTTTCCAGGCAATTTTCCAAATCGTCTAAGGCATATTTACCACTGTTTATGCTACTGAATGTTTGAAGTTTAAAAATCACAGTGTTATTATACTCTGAAATACATTGCATGAAGGTCTCTACTGTTTATCTAAATACATTAGTAATTTTCCTTGAGATAATGTTTATATATATAGATTCTCATTTTTCTAAAAAATGTGATTCAATGTATGTACAAGGTTTATACAACACAACACTATTATTAAACTAAGAATGACCTTGAATAAAGGATTAGGTCATTTGAGCATTCTTGTCCCTCTAGAGCCTATAGCATATCTTAATTGCATACTAAAAACTAATTTTTTTAATGGAGTTGTATTATGGATATCTGAATAACAGTATAAAAACTCTGACATAATCTTTGCACCTGTGCATCCTGTAAAATCTGTAAATTTTCTAATTCAAATGGAACTAAGCTATTAAGCTATATGTTCACTGACACTTCATAATGATTACAATAAGATGAATTTTGGTATTAATTCTATATTTCTCATCGTCTAGGATAAAAGTTTGATAATTCTTGGGTAAGTAGATCTGCAGCTACTTCCCTTCCTGCTTTAGAATAAATAGTCATCACCAACTTCATAGTTACACTTAAGACCAGCTTTCAAAAATTTTTCATAAAAAAACTCTTGTTACATCACCTGGAGTTTCACTGAAACCTAGAGATGTATAAAACACCTAGAATGGGAAACAAAAGTCAACCATCAAGGGAAATTTTTTTTGTTATCTTATAATTAATTAATTATTACAATAAAAATCAATATAATATCATACTTTCATTTTCACCAATGTTTAAAATTTATTTTTACAGCAGCCAACAACTTCAGGTACCATCACTGATGATTGGAACTGAGAGTGAACAGGGTCCGGTGCTTCTCATCCATCTCCACCTAGAGTCCCGATGCGTCTTGTCTAGTCAAAAACGCATATCAGAAAAATCTAGAATCTCTTGAGAAGAGACAAAAGCGACAGCCAAAGCAAAAACAATCTCTTCTTCAGGAATGTTTTATGTTGTACACATATAAGCACCTTGGTGAGAAGGACTACTGTGTGTTAAAAGAAACTACGTGAAATTACAAGCATGAAAGGGAGTTATGCTTGAAAAGCAAAACATTTCTGCTTTTGGCCACGAGAGAGTAATGGAATCTAGCATTAACCTTCATCCATAAACAAATAGAAAACTGGACAAAGTATAGACAACATCTATTTTTAGAAATTGGAACATTGGCAGTGCAGTTAATGGTCCCTGAGGAAAGAAATGAGTAAGTTGACCTTCTTGCTTAGAGGTAATTTCTGGGCTGCAGTTACAGGAATGAAGAAACCAAAAGAAGCCTGGCAGTCTCATGGAGCTGGGGAGATGATATCCCAATTTGAGGAATCTGCAGGACAAAGCATTTGAGATTAAGGAACTTTGTAGAGAAAGGGCTACAACAATCGACTGGGGATCCGTGTTCTTTGAATACCAAATGCACATGAGGAATGTGTGGCCCATGAGTCCAAACTAAAACCATATTGCAGAGGAAGGAAAATTATATCAGAACTGTAAAATTAATAATTCTCCAAACTCACACACAGCTGGGAGTTGAGTACCTCTGAGCTGCAGTAGAGATGCCTTGTTGAATACACAAAACATTCAGGAGAGTCTACCTAAAAGGCTCTATCTAGAGTGTGGCTCAAATAAAACGCGCACATTTTATTTTATATTTTCCCTAAAATAACTTATAAAGGAGCTTCTAAGATCAAAGTTATAAAATGTGAATGAAGTCTGATAATCTTTAAAGGAGTACAACAAAAGCTAGCACTCAGCAACCGAACATTCACAATGTTTGGCACCTGTTGGAGCAGGGAGGTGATGATAGAGACAGAGAAGATGGACTTGGGGCTATGATTGAGATAAGCCATTGACTACTGAACCATTAACTACATCAAAAACACAAAATGAAATGAGTGATGTCAAACATCTACTCTAATAAAAGAGTAATATGGAAATTAACATCACTCCGAGATACCTAAGCCACGCCCCCAGTCAAGCTATGCCCCCAGCCAATCAGAGTGGCTGTATACAAATTAACCCAGCCAAGTGGAGGCTGACAGCCACAGAGCTAGAGCAAGCAGGAGGCTTCCTTTGCACCAGGAGTAAACTGTCTGCCTAAGCCGGCTGGGCCTCTGCTCATGGCAACATAGTTTCAATTATAGAAGCCATGGAGCTGAAGCAAACAGAAGGCTTCATTTCCTGCCTAGGCCTGCACTCAAAGTAACAAAGTTTCAATTATAGAAGATAAATAAACCCCAGAAACCTGATTCCAGCCAGCCTTGCTGGGATGTTGGGTCAATGGTAGCTGTGGGCAGCCTGAAAACGGCCTTCAGCCCCTCACCCAGGCTGCCCAGGCACCCCAGTAGGGACCTAAACACTGAACGGGCTGTGGGCAGTCTGCAAATGGCCCTCAGCCCCTCACCCAGGCTGGAGAGGCATGCCAGCAGGTGGACATCCCCCAGGGGTCCCAGACAGTGAGAGGGCATAGGCTGGGCTGAGGGACTCCCCCCAGTTCACAAATTTTTGTGCACTGGGCTCCTAGTTATAACATCAAAGGATTTAGAAATTTTTCAGTATGGAAAGGTAGGGTACTGGGCAAAAGTTTGATTATTGTGCAAAAGTTCTGCATTGTTCATTTATTAAACATTAATTGAACACCAGCAATGTTCCTTATTTGTTGGTGAGTGGTTATGTAAAATATATAAGGCACACATACTACTGATTAGATTATGCCCATGGCTGCCCCTTAATTTAGAAGCTATGAGCTGGTGTGCAAATAAATAGTAAATATAATTTTAATAGAAAAAAATTTTCATATAATAATTTTCAAATCCTCACCACATAAATACTTGTAGTTGCTATGAAGTTACCTCTACTAGTCAGAACTCCAAGATTTAGCATTTGGATAAAAACAAACTAATTTTTTCCACCAAAAATATTGAATTTATATAATCTTAGAATCAAAGATGCTAGAACTGAAGGAAACGTTAGAAATCATGTAGCACAGTGGTCTTCAAACTTGCTTGAAAGAGGCCAGGTGGCTGCCCCAATTGTGTTGGGAACATGGTGACAGTGGTGGGGCAGAGTAACCAAATAGTAAATTACCCTTGGCAGTGATGGGGTAGGGAGAGGGGGCTGGGGAGGTGGACAGTGCTCTCTGCTGCACACTTAGTATGATTTTACATTATTTGTCCGGCCCTTGAGACACTTGTGTGTGCAAAGCCCATATGACAGCCTCACCTTTCTTTTTACTGGTTCCTCCTTTTCTTTCAGTGTGTAAACCCCAAGGAAGGAGGTTCATGCCACTGGCTAATACTTTCATGGCACAAAAGGAACTGTCACCTTAAATGATTTTTACTTTAACTCATTAATTTCCTATGTTATTTTATGTAAATGACTTTCATGCTCTGTCTTTAGACAGAAATTATTAGTGCATGTTTGTAAAATTACTATTTTAAGAACACTATTTCTGATAGCTGAAATTATGGATCAAGCTAGCCATCTCACTTGCTTTAGATTTTTTTCACAGGGAAAAGCTAACTTCTACCAGCAATCTAACCACTAATCTTTTGTAATACTTAGGAAAAATGAAACTAACAAAAACTCATTTGATTGGATAGGAATGAAAGGTGGAGAAATGGTTTCAACTCTTACCTTGTCTGATGCCCTGACCAGTATTGTAACAACTAGACACATGAGGCTATTTAAGTTTACATTAAAGTTTTTTTAAAAATCACTTATTCAATAGTGTCAGCTACATTTCAAGGGCTAACACATTGACAGCTAAAATATAAAAATTTTCCATCGTTACAGAAACTCTACTGAATAACACTAACCTAGAGAAATGCTGTAAATCGATGAAAATTGCTTGCCATCTGCAGGCATGAAATCTTACTTTTGCTTTGTCTCTTGTCATGGAAAGGAAACAGTTATTCTGTGAAAAAAAAAATCTAGTGCATTTGTTTTCCCCTCTGACATCTCTTTCAGTTGTCATATCTTCCTGTCTGCCTTCTAAGGGATCATTCTTCCCGTTCCATCTGCCCCTTAGACATGAGACATCAACCATTTCCACCCGTACCCTTGTACTTGGCTAACCAACTCTTCTACTATTGCTAATATTGGCTATAAATTGTCATTCTGTGATGAGAAAAGATTGGATTATACAAACTTCAGGAAGAAGCTTTCTGCTTTTGATGAGTCTCCAGGAAATATCCTTTCCCTAAAATACTCACTTTCCAAGAATCTAGTCGCAGTGCCTGAAATCCCAGCGTGTTCCTGAAATTTTTAGTTTTTCCAAAGTTTTCTACTAAAAGGCAAATTCCTAGCTGCTGTGCACCAATCTGGTTTCTTTTTGTAGCTATTTGTAATCTAATAGATTTATCCTCCTAGGATTACAGAACCTGGAAAGAAAAGAATTTTGGCAACCAGGAAGGGCGGTTTGTCAGGGGGAGCTTTCATGAAGATGCCAGCTGCTTCTGAAAGTTTCTGGAGACTTCCTTGCAATAAGAGACGAGATCAGGAAGCCTCAGGATGCTGTTTGCAGCACCTTAGGGTACGACAAACCTGGCTTTGATCCGGGAACTGTCACATTCTCTTCTGTGCCCTTTGACTTATCACTTATCTGAACTTCATTCTCTATATGTGAAATGGGTCTCAAAGTAACTTATCAAGCCCAGCCAGCTTGGTAATGAAGATCCGATCTCGTGTAAGTTCATGTACCAAAAATAAAAGGTTCTGGGCTCATTTAAGGCAAGTTACTTTTTAAGGAGTGATATGTGATTTACGTCTAATTTATCTCATACAGGAAATAGGAACCTGAGTGTTTATGGACCAAGAGCTAAAGAACTAAAACCCTAAAGGAAAGAAAGAAAGAAAGAAAGAAAGAAAGAAAGAAAGAAAGAAAGAAAGAAAGAAAGAAAGAAAGAAAGAAAGAAAGAAAGACCTTCAGATCATTATTTCCAACTAAGCACAATTCTAAAAATATACCTTCCAAAATAATTACAGGAGCTTCCATTTCTTAGGGAGCAAGCAGTTAATTTTCAAAGAGATGAAATTTTAAAAAGCCAACAAAATGTATGTGAGCCTATAATGTATAAGTAATAATAGCAACTGTACTATTAAGACTGTAAAATTAAAACAGGGTTCTCTTGCTGGAAAGTAAAGCTCCAATTTAAACTAGAATGGCCTAACCGGTTTGGCTCAGTGAACAGAGTGTCGTGCGGACTGAAGGGTCCTAGGTTTGATTCCAGTCAAGGGCATGTACCTTGGTTGCAGGCACTTCCCCAGTGGGGAGCTTGCAGAAGGCAGCTGATCTCTCTCATTGATGTTTCTAACTCTCTATCCCTCTCCTTTCCTCTCTGTAAAAAATCAATCATATATATATATGTAAAAAACCCAACAAAATTAGAATGTTAATAAATATTTCATCCCATTCCTTCTTATTTTGAGCTTTGGTTCAGCCTCCTTTGCACTATTTCAACAGTCTGCTAAGTAAGAGGTTTCCCTGTCTCTCACTTTTATTTCTTCCAGTGTATCTACTTCTTTGAAAAGATTAATCTTCCTTTAGCTGGGCTATTCTATAGCATTCTCACACTAAAAAACCTCCAAAGGCTCCCAGTTTTAATTGAGGGAGGATAAACCTGTCAGGCTGAATTACAAATTCTTCTATTCCGGTGGTTTTTCAAACGAGTTTTCTGGAATCCTAATGATCCAAGGAGAGTCTCATGAAATTTTGATCCAAGCACAACAAATGCTGAGACTACAACTATTTATTGCCTATTCCTCTGCAATTCAAATGTCTAAATGCCATGATAGTCGAGCATTGTAGGAATAACTGCATTAAATTTAACCTTAGAGAGCAATTATTACTCTGAAATAGTTTATATATGAGGATTCTGCATAACATTTTACTTAGCCCTGACCAGTTCGCACAGTGGTTAGAGTGTTAGCCGCAAACCAGAGTCATAGGTTCAATTTCCAGCCCCAGAAAAGGTGCCCATTCAGGAGGCAACCAATCAATGTGTCTCACATCGATGTGCCTCTTTCCCTCTCTCTCTTTCTCTTCCCCCTCCTCTCTCCCTTCCACTCTCTCCACAAATCCTCAGGTGAGGATAAAAAATATTTATAAAAGATTTTGAACTACTAAAAGAATTTGAGAAAAGTTACTCTACACCATGTCTATAATTTTATCACCAAACATGTCACAGTTTCCTGTATCTACTATAATTCTTGTTCTTCTACCAGAATTCCCCTCCTCTTCATGCCTTTCCCATGTTTCCATGATAAATCTTTGCATGACCATCAAAGCGTTTCTGATCCATTTACCCAGTATTCTCTTTACTGTGTATCATGTTTATGGCACCCATTGGATTTTTCTTCCCTGTGTTTTATTCATACTCCATGCTAAGCTTATTTTTCTCGAGGAAAGGCAGAAATCATGTCTTACTTTGCATCAGTTAGTGAGTGATCAGCTTTTTAAAGAAAGGCATCCAGTACTAAGATTTCTGAGAATAAAAATAACCACTATTAGCACTATCACATCACATTTTATAAATTCTACTAGGGGCCCAGTGTACAAAAATTTATGCACTCGGGAGGTCCCTCAACCTGACCTGTGTCCTCTTGCAGTCTGGGATCCCTCTAGGGATGTCCATCTGCTGGCGTGCCTGGTCAGCCTGGGTGAGGGGCTGAGGGCCATTTTCAGGCTGCCCACAGTCCCTTCAGGTTTTGGGTCCCTACTGGGGTACCTGGCCAGCCTGGGTGAGGGGCTGATGGCTGTTTGCAGGCTGGCCAAGCCCCCCAGTAGGAACCCTCACCCCATTGGGGTTTGGCCAGCCTGGGTGACAGACTGAGGGCTGTTTTTAGGCTGCCCACACCTCCCAATTGACCCATTGTCCCAGCAAGGTTGGCTGGAAGCAGGTTTCTGGGGTTTATTTATCTTCTATAATTGATACACTGTTCCTTTAAGCCAAATCCTAGGCAGGTAAGGAAGCCTTCTGTCTGCTTCAGCCCTTGGCTTCTATAATTGAGACAATGTTGCCTTAGTAGTGGCAGCCAGCACTGCTGTTTGCTTCAACTCAGAGGCTTCTATAATTGAGACAATGTTGCAAATATGTTGTTGCCTGGAGCTGGGAGAAGCCCAGCTGGCAAACAGTTTTACTCCTGCTGCAACAGAAGCGGCCTGTTTACTCTAGCAGCTCCGTGAGTGTTGGCCTCCATCTTGGCTGGGTTAATTTGCATATAGTTGCTCTGATTGGCTGGTGGGTATGGCTTAGGTGTCCTGAAGAAACTGTCAATTTCAATATTATGCTTTTATTAGATTAGATGATTTAAGAGCAGTGCCTTTTCAAGAGCCCTGTCCAATAAAAAATATCCTCTAATTAGTAAAGTATTTAAATTATGATCATTTCACAAGACTTATGCAAAACCACTAACATTTTAGAGTGATTTGATGATATGGGGAACTATAGTGACAACAACAATAAAAACAACAATAATTTATTGAATGCTTATCTTGTGCTCCATCTTCCCACATATTTTCTCATCTCATTCTAACACTTCTCTCAAATGGGCAGCATCCCACTTTTAAAGAAGGGAGATGTTCTTCTGTATTCCAAGAACTCAAGTTATTTGCTTAAGGTTAGAGCAAGTGGGAGAGTCAGAACTAAAATATGGGCTGTGTGGTCCAAGAGTTAAGGTTCTTTCCAGTTCATCAGACTATCACTCAGAATGGAAACATGGAAAAGAAAAGTGATGGCATATGCATGAATTCTTCATGTAAGGAGCTTTAAATATTACTCTTCAGTACATAGAATTTGAGACACTTCATGGTCATTTAAAAATTCTTGCTTTAGGGTTTTCCAAGAAAACACACCCACTTGGACTGAAACCTGGTTGAGCATTTCACTCCTGGCTGAGAGGCTGACCATCCACCCGCGCCAGTGACAACAAAAGCAAACACTGAAACATGGAAATGTTACAGCATTAGTTACAGATGTGAACTTAAAGCTGACGCTGCTTCTGAGAGAACAAGAATAAAGAGAAAAAATACACGGTAAATATTAGTTAAATGTAGATTTCAGAGCAGGATCAGGTATTGCTAATTGAATGGTGATTAAAGCCAAATAATCAGACTTCCCATCATAGCAGAGTGGATTAGCGACATTGATCAAGATGCTCTTCAAGTATATGAAAGTTTCAGGTTTCCAGCTCACAGCCAGCTTGCCTCAGAGCTTGAATGAATGCCAACATCACGAGTCTCCTTGAGAGACCGATTGCCTCTTCACCTCTTCACTGATGCGAGCAGGTATCCTGGGTCAGGCTTGTGTTTACCTACTCTTCCCGGTTGGCAGCCTTCTTAATTTCAGTCCTAGCTTTAAGACCTTTGACTCTGACTAAAAATGTGTTGCCTCATTTCACTATACTTAGCAATTTAAAAGTTGACCTGGGGACATTGAGCTAAATTTTCACTTTGGTGGGTCCTATGTAGGCTTAATATCTTTCATAACTTTCACTCCTCCTATTCCTTCCTTAAGTGTGATCCTATAGAGTTTGAATTCCCAAATATAAGTAGTAAAATAACAGTAGCTACAATTTATTAACCTCCAGCTATTCTGAAGGTAGGTTCTGTGAGTATCACCTTGAGACAATCCTAAGGGTACCACCAGGAAGAGCCCGAACAACAGCAAAGCCCAGGGAAGTTGGTCTCTGGGGAGAGGGGAGCAGAGGTACAAGTGTTAACCAGCCCCATGCCGAGGGTTCAGTTCCAATTACCCAGAAAGCAGTTCTAAATTATTTATGAGCCCTCCCTCTTCCTCTCTGTTACTCTCCCTCCCCCGTCTCTTTTCCCCATCCCTCTCACCCTACTCCCTATTTTTCCTATTGATCTTCCTGACCTCACCTCCTCTCTCATCCTATATTGATTGATCTGAAGTAGGACTTTGCATTTCATGCCAACATCTTCCCCAAAGTCAGAGTGAGCAGAGCCACTTTAGACCATTATACTATCAAGATAATGTTTTCAACGTACAAATAAGAAACTATGGTCCAACTGGTGTGGCTCAGTGGTTGAGCATCGACCTATGAAACAGAAAGTCACAGTTGGATTCCTGGTCAGGGCACGTGCCCGGGTTGCTGGCTCCATCCCCAGTAGGGGGTGTGTGGAAGTCAGCTGGTCAATGATTCTCTCTCATTATTGATGTTTCTCTCTCTCTCTCTCTCTTTCTCTCTCTCTCTCTCGCTCTCTCTCTCTCTCTCTCTCTCTTTCTCTCTCCCTCCCTTCCTCTCTGAGATCAATAAAAAAATATTTTTATAAAAAGGAACCCGGTAAATAGGACATCATTGTAATCACTACCCAATTAACAAGATTTCGCTTCAATTTAGGAATGGAAGATGATTTATATCTATTAAACATGACCATCATTTTTTTTTTTCAAAATGGGAAAATTATAACTAACACTTACCAAATTTTCATTATATGCCAGGCCCTTGCCTAATAAGTATTTTATACGAATGTCCCCATATAATCTTCAAACTCAGTACCTATCAGGCAATGGGTATTATTATTGCTCTTACCTAACAAGTGAAGGAAGGAATTGAGACTTATAGAGGTTAAGCAATTTGCCCAAGGTCACCCGACTGGTAAGTATTCAAACCCTGGACTTGAAATCAGATGCTACTATCAAAAAGAAGAAGAAAAAGAAAAACTCTTAATCGCTTACACCATCATAGATTTTAAATTATTAATTTTAAGCTATATCTGATACCCTTTTGGTCAAAACCACCTCTACTAAGCTATTATAGAATAAACTGAATGAAATGAAAAATGCAGACTGGTCAAATTTCACAGAGAATTAGTTTGGGTCAATAATAAAGTCAGTTCCAATAATAAGCTCTACTTATATTATATTTCACCATATTATGAAAAATGGTTTTCCCCCCCTTGTAGAAATCTTTTCATTTGCTGTGTTAAGGTGGACTGCAACACCATATACCAATTTTCCTGTTAAAGTCTTTCTGCAGAAATGTTCTTACACCTGGAAAATCAAAGATTTGTTTCTGGTGGAAGTAATCTGCTGCACTTTAAAGAGAACATCTCCTTGAAAACACGGACATACTATTCTTACATTCCATACTATGCTCCCCTTTGCATTTGTATTGGGAGCTGTACAGTGATATTGAGGATTTATTTATCTATCACATTTTTATTGAGTATCTCCTGTAGGTAAAGGGTTTCTGATAATAAAAAGTCATATGGTCTAGTGTCAGACCTCACTTGCCCTAGCCAGACTCACCATGGCAACAGAGACTTTCATATCAAGATTAACCCTTCTATTCCTGAAACAATCTGAGCAGGAGCAAGTATATCAGAAGCATCGCTCCCCACCTCAGGTAGAGATGCAGAGAATTACTTGTGCAGCCTCAGACCAAACAGTGGATTTCACCCATAGGCACCATCACCCTCCTATCACCACTGTCCAGAAATTCTCACCGCTGTTCTTTGTCCACTGGGCTGAACCCCTGTGTATGTGAACTAATCTAATCTAATCTAATCTAATCTAATCTAATCTAGGTTTCATCTCCTTTTAAGACACTGTCATGGGGGCACTGGATACTACTTGGGGAGCTCACCTACATTGGGAATCAGTTCCCTTAGCCACAGCCCCAACTGGCCCCACCAGCTGGAGATCTTAGCATATCTCAAGCTGAATTCATTTACACGACACTTATTTATTAGAAGTATAATGAAACCTACTAGTAAAGCTCATCTGGTGTGTGATTATAATCAGTAGACCCACTTCAAGTAGAATTTAATGGGTGAACTCAATTAAAAACAACAACTAAATAGAAATAAAATTAAAACAATAATATAGAAATAAAAAGGTCCAATATTTCTTCCTGATGCCCACCACTATCCTTCATACACACCTATACAATGTCTTTAAAACACAGTCTTAACATTCCTAATTTATTCCAACTAGTCCTGAGCTGCAGGTAACTTGTTCAGTGTCACCCAACTAGTAAGTCTGGGACCCAAAACTCAAACCTAATTTATTAGTCAGGGCTCTCCATAGAATCAAACAAAATAGGTTGTGATATATCTATACTAATAAAAGCATAGGTGGCCATTGTGCACGATGGCCACCACAAGTTGGCCACCACAAGATGACTGCCACAAGATGACTGCCACAATATGGCTGTATGCAGTGGAGGTGGGGCCCAGCAGCAGCTCCGCACAGTGAGGCCTAGGGATCCTGTGGCTCTGTGCAGTGTAGAGGAGGCCAGTTTTGTGTCTCCACCACCTTGCATGGAGGAGGTGGGTTGTGGCAGGGGAGGGCAGTTGGGGTCAATTGGGTAAGCAGCAGAGTTAGGCGGTGATCAGGCTGGCAGGCGGAAGTGGTTAGAGGCCGATTAGGCATGCAGGTGAGCAGTTAGGAGCCAGCAGTCCTGGATTATGTGAGAGATGTCCAACTGCTGGTTTAGGCCTGATCTCTGTGGGATTTGGCCTAAACCGGCAGTTGGACATTCCCTGAGGGATTCCAAATTGGAGAGGATGCAGTTTGGGCTGAGGGACACTCCTCTCTCCAGTGCAGGAATCTCATGCGTGGGGCCTCTAGTCTAGTCCTATCTAATAAAGAGGGGATATGCTAATTGACCATCATGCCCTTGCAGAAGATGGCTGCCCCCATGTGGTCAAAGATGGACACCCCCATGTGGACACAAGTTGGCCACCCAAGATGGGCAGCAGGGGAAGGCAGTTAGGGGTGACCAGACTGACAGGGAAGGGAGGGTGGGGGCGACCAGGCCTGCAGAGTAGGGAAGTTGGTGTGACTGGGCCAGTTGGTGGTGACCAGGCCTGCAGGAGAGGGCAATTGGGGGTGATTGGGCTGGCAGAGGAGTGGTTAGGAGATGATCAGGCTTACAGGCAGAAGCAGTTAGGAGCTATCAGGCAGGCAGGCAAACGAGTGGTTGGGAGCCAGCAGTTCTGGATTGTGAGAGGGTGCAGGCTGTCAGACATCCCCTGAGGGGTCCCAGATTGGAGAGGGTCAGGCGAGGCTGAGGGCACCCCCCCTCCAGTGCACGAATTTCATGCACTGGGCCTCTAGTATATAATAAACATATATATCACTCACATACGCACACACACATCTTATCTAATAAAGAGGGAATATGCTAATTGACCCTCACACCATTGCAAAGATAGTGGTGTCTACAGCCAATAAGGAGGAAATATGCCAATTGACTGCCATGCTCTCAAAGATGGCGATGCCCACAGTCACAAAATGGTGGCACCCAGTCCTCTGAGCCCCGCTGGGGTGGCAGATGGGCCCGGCCACTCCACATGCCTGCCTCCGGAGACTCCCAGTCCCTTCAGCCCCCCAGCCATCCAGGGCCAGCCTGAGGTGCAGGCAAGCCTCGGATGGCATCTGCCCAGCCACCCAGGGATGCGCGAGGCTCAGGTAACCAGAACCAGCCCAGGATTGCGCTGCCAGTAGTGGCAGCAGCAGAAGTGTGATGGGGCATCACATTCCCCTGATTGCTGGGTCGCCTCCTGCCCCTGAGGGCTCCCAGACTGTGAGAGGAGGCAGGCTGGGCTGAGGGACCCCTCCTCCAGTGCATGAATTTTCATGCACCAGGCCTCATATATATATATATATATATATATATATATATATATATATATATATATAGAGAGAGAGAGAGAGAGAGAGAGAGAGAGAGAGAGAATGATTTTAAGGAATTGGTTCACTTTATTGGGGGAACTGCTGGTAAGTCTGAATTTTGCAAGCCAGAGTGGAAGGCTAGAGACCTAGGGAAAAGTTGATTTTGCTGCTCACATCAGACAGAATTATCAGAATGATCTCTCCTTGGGAGAAGACACTCTTGTTCTATTAAGGCCTTAAATAGATTGGATGAAATCCACCCACATTTTAGAAAGTGATCAGCTTTACTCAAAGTCTACTACTGACATAAATGTTAGTCACTTCTAAAAAAGTACCTTTACAGCAACATCTAAACTGATTGGTGTTTGACTAAATATCTGGCTTTCTTGGTCTAGCCAAGTGGATACACAAAATTAACTGCAACACTCATGGTTCTCAATCCTAAGTGCTATGCTCTTTCTGTTATAAATAAGGTCTTTGGACCCACTAGGAGAGAAAGGACAGGGTATATGCTGCATGTGGTTTACCTAACACTCTTTCTTCTCCACTCCTTCCTATCAAAACATAAAATTTCTGTGTGAAGGCCAATGAGCCAACCTAAAACATTAAACTCTTAAATTATTCCTAGAGCTACACTAGGCCAGTGAAATCTATGTAGAGGTTATTTCATGAAATTTTGGGAAAGCTCTTTAAAGGAATGAGCTGATTCAGCTGGTATGTGCCCCTCCCCCCAACCCCACCTCCACCTCCTTTCTGTGCTGGCCTTTTTCCTGTCCTTTTTCTTGCCTGGGATTTAGACCTGGTGACAGAAGCTAGAACATGAATCTTGCTATCACAAATGTCAGGAGGATCAGACAACTATGTCCTAACTTTTTTGAGCTAATGTAACTATCTCCAGATTTCTTATTACATGAGCAGATGAAAATATATCTTTTTTAAATGCCTGAATTAATATATGCAGTCTAAAGCATTAATTGATATGGACAAGGACACAGATAACTACAGTGAAGATCTTGAAAACTGAGCAATGATGAAAATTTTGAAACTGTGCCTAGAGAAACAAGGCAGAAGAAACAGGGTTGAAATAAGCTAGACGTGGTCTCATTTAATGCTTGCAATAAGCATCCCAATCTTTTTTTTTAAAGAGGTAGAGCAATTTATTCAAAGCCACACAACCAGTAAAAATGTCAGAGAGTTCTCATTTTCCCTGAACTATATTACCGGCTTTAAAAACACACACACTAAAAACCTATAGAAAGACAATAATTTTTGCACTACCTCAAGTTGTTGGGGGAAGTACAGGGGAGAGTTAACACCTGGGGCATTTTAGGCACATCCAACCTGATTTGAATAGATTCATTATGCCAATTTAGCAAGGAATACCTGGAAGCCGAGGAATTTGGTGGTAGAATAACCAAAGAAAGTAGAAGAAAGTCAGCATTTTAGTTGAGCAGTTTTTCAAAACTATGTGCAGAAATATTGCTTTATACGACAGCATTTATAAGAATGGTGGATTCAATTTACAGTGACCCAGTTAGGAGAGCCCGCGGCCAGCATGATAATGAAACCAGCTTCCTTGTCGGTCCTAGCAGTCCTGGCCCTGGATCCTGTACCTTTTTGTGGTTCTTTGTGATTTGGCAACCATACACGTGTAAGTCTCCAGAAAGGCAGGGAAGGGTAAAGGAGCTGTTTGGTCACTGTTTAATCATGAAACACTTTTCCTCTTCTTACCCAACAGGACAATTATATAAGAAAAGAGCTTTCCATATTCACCACAATAAAGCACTGCATTTTAAAACCGTTTTTCCTTGATGGTTCAATGACTTTGTTTTTTAAGTTACAATATTCTGGAAGCTGAAAATACATTACATTTCAGGTACTATGAAAACTACAAAAGTTTTAGAACTTTCATATGAGACATTTGAGGTGTGCTCTATTTTCCCTCCCCACAGGAACTAATTTCTGAATGTTTATTTAGAAAACAGTAATAATTACAAATATGACAGACACAACCCTACATTTCCCAAATCTCCTCAGAGTACACATACATATATTCAACATTTAGTTCTTTAAATTCAAGACTTTTATGTGTGAGAATTCATAAACAACTTAGTTTTATTATATTTTAATGTTCTAAATTAGCACTGTAATCTTGTAATATTGTTACTATGTTTAGACTGCTTAAAGATATCTATTAAAATAAGGTTAAGGTTTAAAATAATCTATTTTTTACATGCCAACAAATTTTCTGATTATATTCAAAGATTATTTGCATACTTATACAAAATTAAAAATAGCTTGAAGACTCAGCATTCTTAAAAAAGAAATATCTTCTAATGGCCCTCTCAGCACCTTTAGTCCATAGCACAGTACCTGGTATATATATTGTACTCAGGAAAATTTAGAAAACTAGTAAACTTATTGAACCATGAATTACTTTATTATTTATTAAAAGCTTATATTGATGTTGAGGGGATATAGGAAATTTTACCTATCTAAAAATTATAGTCTACAATATAGCATAAGTAAAAAATCAAATTAATCAAAGTTTAGGACCTAATGGTTTTAAGATCTTTTGAGATGTAAGGCTCTTTTAAGGTATCCCATAAATATCAACAGTATAAAATCCTGGTGTTTTTTTTGTTTGTTTGTTTTGTTTGTTTGTTTTTTCTAAAAATTTTATGTCCTGAACTGGTAACCTCTGAATGGGAAATTTTTATTATTATGTTTTAGTGTTAGTTATATTTACCTTAGTACGTGTTTAACATCTGTCAATTGGGAACAAATTTGTTCACATATACATGTAAACTTTGCCTGGGACACTCGCTCTTTCTTTTTTCCTTTCTTGGTCTCCATTCACAATAGCACGTCTCTTCTGCCTTCTCAAAAAGACAACTCTGCTTGTCCTTCTGCCCCCAGCAGAGCTGGGGCCAGATGGCATTGCTGTTCCCCACTCTCACCCAGGTTTCATGGTTCTGCAACAGCAACTCACCAAGACCTTCTCCTTTGGAGCTCTTATGTGGTTGATACTTTCCTTGCAGCTTCTATTCAGACACCTCCCACAGTCTCAGTGTCGACAATGTCAACACCTGCATTGAACTTCAGCTCTTATACTGGAATCCCTCCAACCCCCTCGGCCCAGTTGTTCAACACCAGCAGGGACACCCTAGTCATCACTCAAAATGGTCCTTCATGATAAATTCTGGCACCTCCTCTCCATCCATAATACCCATCTCTTGTCATGAGTTTCCACACTCCTATGGAATCTGTTGCTTTGTCCCCACTGCGACTATTTCTAAGCCTTTTGAACTATCCTCAGGTATGAAAAACCACACTATTTCCTTGGCCTCATTACCCACTTAGAGATCCCTTAATCACTTAAGCTTATCTTTCATCACCCCTTTACCTTATTCCCCAAACCTGGACACACTCCACAGCCTATTTTCTCCACTCAGGAGAAAATGTGGCTCCAGGATGTCACACAGTGATGTGTATCGGATGGATGTCACACAGTGATGTGTATTGGATGGATGTCACACAGTGATGTGTATTGGATGGATGTCACACAGTGATGTGTATCGGATGGATGTCACACAGTGATTTGTGGCGTATCGCAGGACTGTGAACACATGCTCCCTGGCCTCAGATGGGTTTTCAGCGTTGTTCAGTTGTATTTGTGATGTCACTGGTTTATATTTTATTGACTTTACCATTGCTTGTGATCTACCTGAAACTTACTCTTGTCTCTCTCCTTCTCAACAGGTGACCATTACACTCCTTTCATTAAGAGGATTTAGGCTGTTTAACATAAATCCTCCATGTTTCTCTTATGACATCAAATGGTCTCATCTCAATTATCCTTCTCTTTCCTTTTCTTGTTTTCTTGTTTTTCCTTTTCTTGTTCCTTTTCTTGTTTTCCATTTTCCTTGATAAACCACATGACCTATGTTTTTTGAGCCCAATTCTTCCCATCTCCTGAACACACTGCCTTCTCATTCTTTTAATCCCTCCTCATTTGCTTTTTTTTTTTTTAAAATTTAATTCCTTTCTTCTCCTTTTTAAATGCAGGCCAAAATTGTCACCAAAACAAAGCAAACTTTCCTTATTATTGCTTTCAAATTATTGCATTCACTTTCTCTTTTATTTCATAGCCTTACTCATTTAAAAAGTAGTCTATTCTGTCTGCTTCCTCTTCCTTCCCTGGCATTCTCTCTCTTCAGCAACTCAGAGTCCAGACTTCCCCTCACTGGTCTATTGGAAAAGTTTCCTCCCAGGTAACTACACAAATACCCATATCCAGCATATCTCCCTAAACCACTCTTAACTTTAAGAAAAATTGATTTGAGAGAGACAGAGAGGAAGGAGAGAGAGAAACATTAATTTGTTGTTTCACATAAATATGTATTAATTGGTTGTTTCTTGTATGTGCCCTGACTGAAGATCAAATCCACAACCTTGGCATATAGGGACCATGCTCCAACCAATTGGCCAGGACTTAACTTTTAATCTAACACCATAGACCACTCTCCTTCTCAAATATTCAACTAATCTTATTAACAAATAAACTGCTACTACAGGCAGTACATGCAATATACAGATAAACATTATATGATCCCTTTCCTTAAGAAGCCCATAGACTAGAGATAGAACACAATACTGAGGCTGGAATAAGAGTTTTTATAAAGGAGAAAACACCAGTGACCAATCTGCCAGGGAGAGCTGGGATGGCCTCACCAATGTGACATCTTCAATTTTGGGTCTAGGACAAGGCATGTTTGCTGGGTGAAGAGGAAGGTGGGAATGGCCAACATAGACAACATGCCTGAACTGTTTGCCTGGCATGCTTTGGAAACACCAAAAAAAAAAACAACGCTGTATTTGAGTAGATGTAGAAGATCAGGCATGTAGGGTGCTATAAAGGGACTGGAGAGCATTGTGAGGTCATATGTTAAAGGACTTTAAAAAAAATATATTTTTATTGATTTTTTACAGAGAGGAAGGGAGAGGGATAGAAGTTAGAAATATCGATGAGAGAGAAACATCGATCAGCTGCCTCCTGCACACCCCCCACTGGGGATGTGCCCACAACCAAGGTACATGCCCTTGACTGGAATTGAACCCAAGACCTTTCAGTCCACAGGCCGATGCTCTACCCACTGAGCAAAACCGGTCAGGGGTAAAGGACTTTTTAGACCAAGTAGAAGAGGTTACAATCTGTCCCATTGGCAGCAGGGAGCCAACAGAAAGTTTGAAGATGTAGAGCTTCATGATGTGATTTGTCCAAAATACAATAGATCATAGGACCTCTAAAACATACTCTTCATTTACCAACTTTTGATTAAAGATACCTTCATGCTCCTAACCATTCAATCTTTAAATTTTAGATATCTATGTCTAGCTCACTCTCCCTGAATCAATCTCTATAGCTTTGGTACCAAATCCTATCCATGTTATTCCACACCATCTCTTGCAATTTGGTTTTCCATTCCTCCCATCCTCCATGTCCAGATTCAAACCTTGGCTGGACTTTTGCCTGGACTTTTGGAGCACATTATGCATCAACATTCTAGCCTTTAGTGTCGCTTTTTTTACTAACATATTCCCCATAGCGTTGAAGTTATAGAAGCTTTGGAAAGAGTCAACCAAGATGCCAAACATGTTCTCCAGTTCCACCTGATATGAGAAGGCCTTTCTTTCCTTTTACTAAGCTTTTTTTGGGCACCTATCTCAGAGGCAACTGTGTTGGCGCTTTGTTGTCTTATTTTATATTTGCGCCTAAGAAAACAATACCTTATTAACACCACAGCATGTTTTAGTTATACATGTGAACTCTACCAGCATCTCTCTCTCTCCTGAGTCCCCTGTCTCAACTTTAATTTGGTAATTTTGTCCCTAAAAACACTGGTAGGTTAATTCCTTATTCTAACTCATCTGTATGAGGAAGAGACTAACTCATCCCTGGTACCACCTACTACTACCAAAAATAAACTGCTGAGTTAGCTCCTTCAAAATGTTGTGCATCAGTTGGACCCTAGACGTCATTGAAATTTGTGAAAATTGCTGAACTATGGGAAGCCTTTAAGAAATAGCTTTGGGGTTATAGGTCCATTCATGCTGCCATAAAGGGCACGATATCCTTCTTTCTTACAGCTGCACACTATTCCAGTGTGTAAATATAACACAGCCTTTTTATCCACTCATACTGATGAGCACTTGAGCAGTTTCCAGATCTTAGCTATTGATAACACTATGATGAACATAAGGGTGCATATAATTTTTCTGATTGCTGTTTCAGAACTCTTAAGATATATTCCCAGAAGTGGGACCACTGGGTCAAACAGCAGTTCCATTTCTAATTTTTTGAGTAAAATCTATACTGTTTTCCATAGTGGCTGCACCAATCTGCATTCCCACCAGCAGTGTACAAGGGTTCCCTTTTCTCTACACCCTCACCAGCATTTGTTGTTGATTTATTGATGATAGCCATTCTGGCCAATGTGAGGTGTTACTTCATATTGTCATTTTAATTTGTACCTCTCTGATAATTAGTAAAGTTGAACATTTTTTTTCATATGTCTATTAGCCATCTGTATGTTCTCTTTGAAGTGTCTATTCAGGTCGTTTGCCAATTTTTAAATTGGGTTACTTGCCTTCCTTTTGTATGTGGTTTTTATACATCCTGGAAACTAACCCCTTTTGGGGAGGTAACTGGGGGGGACAGGAAGAGATTAAGCAAATAACTTATATACATACTAGGGGCCCGGTGCACAAAAATTTGTGCACTCAGGGTGGAGGGAGTCCCTCAGCCCGGCCTGTGCCCTCTCACAGTCTGGGACCCCTCAGTGGATATCCTATGATGGCCCCAGTCTGCCAGGAGCCTTCTGTGTGTGTGTGTGGGGGGGGGGCGCTGGGGACCTGCCCCCAGCCGCATCTGAGGCTCGGAGCAGTCCTCCTGTGTGTGTCTACCTGCTGGGGGCCTGCCCCCAGGCACACTGTGGAGGCTTGGAGTAGGCACCCCCTCTATGATGATCTCTCAGACTCTTGCCCTCCCCTGCATGTTGTTCTCTTTTTTGAGCTGTGACCAGGGCTGGGTGCGGCCTGCCTCCCAAGCTTGCCTACTGCCCATCTTCCTCCAGCCACCAGAAAGCAGGAAAAACCCCGCCTCATGGTCAGGCCAGCCTTTTCCTGCTCCCTGATCCCCGGAAAGGGTCTGGGGAGCCACCAAGCAGGACTCCAGCCCCCAAGAGCTTGCTTTCCTGCTTCCTAGTGGCCCCCAAAAGGCCTGGGGAGCCGCCAAGCAGGCCACTGGTTTTTTCCCACTCACCGGTCCCCTGCTGCCTTCCTTTCCCACTTCCCAGTGTCGCCAAGGGGTTTGGGGAGCTGCCAAGCAGGCCCCTGGCCCCTGCAGCCTTGCTTTCCCGCTCCCCGGTGCCCTGCAAAGGGCCTGGGCAGCTGCCAAGCAGGCCGAGACCGCCCCGCTGCCTCTTTCCCACACCCCAGCCCGCCACCTTGCTTTCCCACTTCCTGGTGCCCTGCAAGGGGCCTGGAAAGCCCACCAAGCAGGCTGCCAACCCCCTGCCGCCTTTTTCCCGCTCCCCGATGCCCTCCAACCCTGCCGCCTCTTTCCCACTCACGGGTCCTGGGTCCTGCGCTGTCCCGCCCTGCAGCCGCTCTGTGCACTCGGGAGGTCCCTCAGCTCGGCCTGTGCCCTCTCGCAGTCTGGGACCCCTCGGGGGATGCCCACCTG
>PVJC01026815.1:0-23719 GCA_004026665.1 Murina feae
GGAGAAACGGTTAATTTTAATATTTCGCTTTTATTAGTTTAGATTATCCTATCTAATAAAGAGGTAATATGCAAGTTGACCATCACTCCAACACATAAGTTGGCTGCCCCTATGTGGACACAAGATGGCTGGCAGGGGAGGGCAGCTGTGGGTGATCAGGTCAGCAGGAGAGGACAGTTGGGGGGACCCAGGCCTGCATGGGAGGACAGTTGGGGGTAATCAGGCTAGCAGGGGAGGGCAGTTAGGGACACTCATGCCAGCAGGACAGCAGTTAGGTGTTGATTAGGCTGGCAAGGAAGTGGTTAGGGGGTGATCAGGCTGGGAGGCAGAAGCAGTTAAGGGCAATCAGGCAGGCTGGCAGATGAGGGGTTGGGAGCCAGCAGTCCTGAATTGTGAGAGAGATGTCCAACTACCCAGTGGGACCAGGAACATGCTCTGAGAGGCCCCAGATTGGAGAGAGTGCAGGCTGGGCTGAAGGACAGTCCCCTCCTCTGATTCATGAATTTTGTGCACTGGGCCTCTAGTGCATATATAACATGTGGGAAACAAGCATTTTCAGTAAGAAAGCATTTATGAAATTATAATCAAGGCCAGTGTGAAAATGATTTATTATTCACTTCATAAAGGGGTGGTATGAGAATTCTTTAAGCATTCCTATTATAGTTAAGCATTTAAATATGTGTAGTATGCAGCATAACCAAATAATTCAATTTTATGTATTTTGATTCTTTTACTTATGAATCATAGGTTAGAGTGCCTTATATACTTGGAGTTCTCTTCACTAAATGAAATATTTGTAAGAGAAGGGTTCCTGTTTATCAAGTTCCTGCTGTATCCTACTTTCTAGAACTCTTGGCGCAATGTCAATACTCAATATTTGTTGAATAGATGAAAGTAAACACAAGTTATTAAATTTTGCTGCCTAGTTAGATCCATTTTTCCCCCTGAAATTATGCCCTCATTGCCCTAAGTGTGTGACAACGGGGCCTGTATTGACATGCTGTTACCATGGCATGTATGTATAACAGATGGGACTAGGACAAATTTAGTCAATTACTTCTTTGCCCTGGAAATATGGAATTGGGACATGGAGATTTCATGAACCTGTGTTTGTCATTTGAACTGGATGTTACTAGGTTAGCTATTTTATGTGAACTTTTCAATGATAAAGTAAAGATTGTCTACCTACTATCTCTTAGCTTGTAAGAATACTTAGGTGACAAGCATAAAGCATTTATTGGGATGTATAGATTATTCAAAAATTACATAAATCATGTTAAGAAATTAGTGTTATGCCTAGACAGTGGTTGATCCTCTGTCTACCTATGAACCAGGAGATCAGGGTTTGATTCCCCATCAGGGCACAAGCCTGGGTTTCGGGCGAGGTCCCCGGTGTGGGACGTGCATGCAGGAGGCAGCTGATCCGTGACTCTCATCATTTATGTTTCTATCTCTCTCTCTTTCTCCATTCCTCTCTGAAATCAATAAAAATATATTTTAAAAAAGAAATTAGTGTTATGAAGAAAAATAAAGCAGGGAAAAGTGATAGTAAAGGAGGTATTATTTTTTTTGAGGAACAAGTCATGTCAGCAGGTTGGAGAATAATGACCCAGACAGAGAAAAAAATAAGCACAAAAGCAGGAGGACCAGTTTGGCTGGAGTGCAAGGAACAAGGTAGATGGTTAAGAGATGAGACTGGAGATATAGTCAGGAGCCAAACCCTTTGGGATTAAAAGATCAGCACATGGGCTACAGAATTTCTCTAATGGCACTGTTAAACCTTTTAAAGGCTTTAAGAAGGGGAGTGATTTGTGTTGTCAAAAGATCATTCTGGGTGACAAAAATGGGAATAGGGAAACGGATTTTTTGTTACATTGGCTGAGGAGTAAGGTGATGGTGGTGGATGTGCTGAGAGTTAGATGCAAGATATATTTTAAAAGCAGAGCTGAGAGGATTTGCTGTTGGTTTGTGTGTGAGGTGTTAGATAAAGAGCTGATTTACTGGGTGAGAACACCAGGTGAATGTCGTGACATTTATGGAAATGGAAACACTCAGGGGAAAGCAAGTCAGTTTGGGGTTACAGTGGCAACAGAATCAAGAGTTTGTTTTGGACATGTTAAATTTAGGAAGCCTATTTGACGTGAGTGAATGCAGTGTGTGGGTGCCAGTAGCTGTATCTAGAGTTCAGCAGAGTGATTGACAAGGGCAGTTTTACTGGATTACAGGAGTGATTTAAAATGTGGTTTAAATGAAATAATAACCTTTTAAGAATCCAAAAGCAAATTATTAATTACCATTAACATAAAAATTTCTATTTCTTTCCTGAGATGTTTTCTCTGAGCTATGAAGGTGGGTAAAAAATATGAATGTTAAGAGTTAAGTGCACATTGATGCTATTAGTGCTGAAAATAAACTTCCTTTAAGGTCCATGGTCAGTAACAGGGGTTCCCTACATGATTTATAATGGGTGACCAGAAAAGAAATCACGCCATTTGACTGAATGTGGCTCAAATAAGAAAGCAATATACTTGGGTCAATCCAATATTGGTCCCTCAAATAAAGCACATATTTTAGGTATATTTGGGCACATTTGGCGCAGGTGAGAATTTAGGAGCTGATAAAGAAAAAACTATAAAGGTAACGCCTTCTCTGATAAAAATGGACAGGACATGCGATGTATGGAGAATAATAATTCAATGTGACCACCTAAAAAATACAATATTGGTTCTAATTTGGGGATGATAGCTCTCCTAAGAATTATAATCTAGTTTTTATACAAGTCCCTCTGAGGGAGTAGGAAAAAAGAGAGTAAGATTAATCTTCAAATAGGCAAAAAAACTATGGTTATTATTTTGTATTGGTTTCTCATTGCATATAAATTAGGAAACTTGACTGATACTGAATGTGGAAAAGTTTTAAAACAATACAAAATGGTGGGGCTTGGGAGGAGCATAATTATGATTCCCAGAAGGTGGGGATACCCAGTGGGGCTCACACACACAGTGGGGGTATAGGCAGAGGGTTTCAGGGAGAAGAAACATGAGTATTTGAATTTGTGGGTATAAGCAAACATGGAAGTAGTATTTTAGGTCAATATTAATGAATTTTACATCTTGCTTTTTAAAATATGTGCAATTTCTTGAGAAACTTAAAGAAATGTTTGTCATATTTTCCCATTAATAATCAAAATAAAATTTGTAAGTATTTTTATATGAAGTCCCTCAGGAGGAACTGCAATGACTTAACTGTCTTTCTGGTAAACTGAATAATCTGTCGCAGTTTGTCTTGTGTTCTGGTCGCTTGCTGTGAAGGTGCAGGCAGCCTTCTGCTCTTTTGTTCCCAAGGTCTCTTCATTCTGCTGCTCCCCTGGCAGTCGTTCATTTTTCCTCCCCGTAAAAGTAACAGAGTTACAAATGCAAAACATTTATTTGATTTGTTTAGATTTATAAAACCATGCCCATTTTTGTAGGCCTTTGGGGACATGAACTAGATAAGAACATATGGCATAATCTATTCTTTTTCTCAAGTCCAATTATGTGGTGAGGCATTGTTTACATGTCAATGAGGAAATCTCAGGCTGCTGTCCTTGGAACAGGGGTTTATTGGGAAATGTTGGGTTAAATGTAATAAGGGCACATTTTCTTTTCTTTAGGCAACCCCTCAGGGCCGCGGCTTTCAGTCTGTCAGGGATAGTAGGAAACATTCAGAATTTCTTTCTACTGGAAGGCCAACTGAACTATTAGCCATTGTTGAGCACATTATTTAAAAAATATGTTAATAGTGTACTGTAAGTCATGAATAATTTATTCAAATTGCTAATAGTCATGACATTATTTTCAGCACTGATAGTCTTAATTTCTAATTGAAAAGAAGTAAAAATTGTGGCAAGTCAGGGGCTATATTTTAAAGAGTATTATTTTATTCAGAGTCAGTATATATTCTATGCTAATGTCAGCAGAATGCATGGATTAGGTCAGACCAGAGTTTCTAAAAACCAAAATCAAGTTGTTGTTTTTGTTTTTTAAATCAGAAGCCACATCTAGAAAACATGGGTTTAGGGTCTACCTAAGTGGCCAGCACAGGAGGCAAAAAGATGTTCCTTCTTTGGAGAGTTTTGATTTGATGCTATCAGTAAGCAGTTGAGAAAAAGTCTGAAACATTGGCCAATTTTTACTTTGGCATCTTTGTTGATAGTCAAAAGAAATGAGATTTCTGCTTCTGCCTTGCAAGCATAAACTGGAAAGAATGCCTTCTCCATTCTAAAAGCTACACACGGGAAACTGGGGGTTAGGGAGGGGGGGGGGGAAGGGCAAGGGGAAAAAATGGAGATCTATCTATTATCTGTTGTAATACTTATCTATCACTTGTTGTAATACTTTAAGCAATGAAATAAAAAAAATAAAAAAATAAAAAATAAATAAATAAAAGCTACACAGGGCTGGGTAAACCATAACTCCTTAGAACTATCAAAGAGCGGGGGCAGCAAGGCAATCAAGTAACATGGAAGGAATTCAAGGCAGAAATGGCCCTTCCAGGGAGTAAAAGCTCACACTGAGCAGCTTACCTGAGGTGGAACATGAGAGGAAGGAGTGCTATCAGACAAACAGATAAGGAACATCAGTTGAACATGTTATTGGAAGCCATATGTGGGCGCTCATGTCAGATCATAGTATACCCCTGGCAGCTAGTCTCTGCTAAGCCTCAAGGAGTTTCACCCTGAGTATGCACAGCTTAGTACATGGTTAGATACTGAAGGAATCCATACAGCTCCTCTTCTCTGCATTGAGTGTCTTCCCCCTGGTGGTCAGTGAGCATCACAGTGTCAGTTGTTCTGCTGTTTGGACGATTTGCATATTACCCTTTCATTATATAGGATATATATATAATAAGACACTTAAGACTGAACAGAACACTATATATATATATATATATATATATATATATATATATATATATTATTGTTTAAGCTGACAATTATGATCCTGTATACTGTAGTTGTTTCTTACTAAATGTGAATTGGTTTTCAGCATTAAAAATTGGGATTATTTTGTTGAAATAATTGATTATGATTTCTGAAAAGATCAGAAGTTCTAGCAAAACTATGTCCCAGTTTCCAAAAGAATAATTCACTAGATGTTGCCCTCTTTAGATAGGACACATGCATTCTAATTTATCACACCTATTTAAAAATATGCATTACATTACTTATCTAGTTTCCATAGTCATTTGAATTTTAAAATTCAATACATAAAAAATTTAATGCTTAATCAAAAGCTTATTAACTTTAAAGAATGGATTCTAAGCTCCAAAATTTAGAAAGAAAAAGAGAAACATTAGTAGAGAAGGCACTTCGTGAGAGGAAAAAAAGAGAGAATGATTTATTATTTTCTTCAATACAAGGACCTGGTATTAGCTCTTTAGCATATTAAATAGCTTATTATGAAATTATTTGAGCTTTTCAATAACTTTATAAATTCATAGTGGGATAACTAAGATAGCATATAGGGTCATTATTGAGGCTGTAGTTATAATACTGAAAAAAACAAAACAAAACAGATGAATCAAGCTGCGGATAAGAGCCACCGTTTACTGGATAGTCACCTTCTTCAAATAAATGGAAACTATGGGTTAATTCTCCATGTCACTCAAGAAATTTGCATCTCTCTGAAAATTTATACTGGAATTTTTATTTTATGGGTGTATATTCTCTAAGATGTAATGCATATGGTACAAATTACCACCAAAATAGGTCATATATTAGTTCTTATTTTATTTCATACTAGGGGCCCAGTGCACAAAAATTTGTGCACTCGGGGGGTCCCTTAGCCCGGCCTGTGCCCTCTCGAAGTCTGGGACCCTTCAGGGGATGTCCACCTGCTGGTGTGTTTGGACAGCCTGGGTGAGGGGCTGATGGCTGTTTGTAGGCTGGCCAACCCCCCCAGTGTGGACCCTCACCCCATTGGGGTGTGGCAAGCCTGGGTGATGGGCCGAGGGCCATTTTCAGGCTTTCAGGCTGCCCACAGCTCCCCATTGACCCAAGGTCCCAGTGAGGCTGGCTGGAATCAGGTTTCTAGAGTTTATTTATCTTCTATAATTGAAACACTGTTGCTTTGAGCTGAGGCGTAGGCAGGTAAGGAAGCCTGTTTGTTTCAGCTCCATGGCTTCTATAATTGAAACATTGTTACCATGAGCAGAGGCTCAGCCAACCTAGGCAGGCAGTTGCAATGGAAACCTGCTGTTTACTCTAGCTCGGTGGCTGCTGGCCGCCATCTTGGCTGGGTTAATTTGCATATAGATGCTCTGATTGGCTGGTGGGCATGGCTTGGCTGGTGGGCATGGCTTAGGCATCCTGGAGCAATGGTTAATTATTTGAATATTACTCTTTTATTAGATTAGATACCTATTGTGAAAAATGTGCCTAAATAATATACTTTCTTTATAGGATTCTTTTGAAACCAACTACAGGCATTTTCTTTATAGCATTCTTTTGAAACCAATTATAGACCTTGGGTTATGGACTACAGTTTAGTTTCTTTGGTTCAATTTTGTATTAGTATTACCCTGGAAAAATGCCTCCTAAATCACAGTAAATAGCAATCTTTCATTGACTCAAATGGGACAGGCTGGTTACAAATAGGAATGAAAATGGTATTTAGTACAATTTTTAAAAACCTATGTGTGTGTTTTTTGTTATTTGTTTGTTTTTTACTGATTTCAGAGAGGAAGGGAGAGGGACAGAGATAGAAACGCCAATGATGAGAGGAAATCATTGAGTGGCTGCCTCCTGCACACCCCTGCCTGGGACCCTTCAGTCTGCAGGCCAACACTCTATCCACTGAGCCATTAAGCTAAGGCTAAAACCTATGTTTTATGGATTAAATAATTCTGAGAAAAGAATTATGTCTATGAGAGGAGGCTCTGGAGCAGCTTTTGAAATATATATGTTCTTATTTCTATGTATTAATAATTGGATGTGTTTTAAGTTTTAATTAACCTGCTTAAGTAAATTTAAAAAATTGGGTGCTATTTGGAATAATCTCAAAACACTTTCAAATTATTTGCATATTGTTATGAAATTTAATTTTAAGTAAGTAAAAAGATATATTGAAATGTTTCAAGTTATTATCATAAAATCATTTAAAGGGCAAAGATAGGGTCATTCATAGCAAATTATTAACTCATTCACTGTAAATATTTAAAACATGAATGTCATTTATTAATTACTTGGGCTTTTGCTTTATTTGTCTTAAAAATCAAACACCAATATTGGGACTCTTAGTGGAGAAGGAATTATTACAATTCTTTGAGGGTCAAGCAAGACATTATTCTACATTAAGAGTTACCAGGGGGAAGGGGGTTGGAGAAGGGTAATAAAAGGTAAAGGGAGTCAAATATATGGTGATAGAAGGAAATTGGACTTTGTATGGTAAGCACACAATGCAACATAAAGATAATATCTTATATAATAAAAGCCTAATATGCAAATCACCTGAACCACAGAATGATCAGCAGAATGACTGGTTGCTATGATGCACACTGACCACTAGGGGGCAGACGATCAATGCAGGAGCTTCCCCCAGCCTGCAGGACCCAGGCCAGCCAAGGCAGGTGCCAGCAAGGTTTCCCCAATTGCCCTGCCAGTCACACCACAGATCGATCCTGATTGCCAGCCAGGCCTAGAGACCCTACCTGTGCAAAAATTTCATACACTGGGCCTCTAGTCCTATATAATAAAAGCCTAATATGCTAAGTGTCTGGTCGTCCGATCATCCAATTGTAATATGTTAATGATATGCTAAGGCTGCTCAAGTGCTTGCTATGATGTGCACTGACCACTAGGGGGCACACGCTCCAACCAAAAAGTTAGCTTGTTGCTGGGGTCCAGTCAATTGGGATTGAAAGACAGGCCAGACATCCCTGGAGCCCTTCTGTGGTCCCTCCCCGGCTGGCCAACCTCCATGTCCCTCCCTAGCCCCAGTCGTGCACCAGTGAGGTCCCTCGGCCTGGCCTGCACCCTCTTGCAATCCAGGACTCCTCAGGGGATGCCAGAGAGCTGGTTTTGGCCCAATCCTGCAGGACAGGCTGAGGGACCCCACTGGTGCACAAATTTGTGCAGCGGGCCTCTAGTATTATATAATTGTACACCTGAAACCTATATAATTTCAATTCAATTCAATTCAATTAAAACCAATGTCACCCCAATAAATCTAATTAATGAAAGAACTGATTTTTTAAAAAATTTCACTGCATGAAGATTTTATACATAACTAAGAAAAATAATATTGATTAGATGAATTCTTTAATATACATAACTTATAGTAGGCTAAAACTTTTTAATTAATTTTTGATTAGCATTTTTATCAGAACTTTCTACATGTAAAGAAGGCATAATATTCTAATCTGGTATGTTTTTCCCCCTTTTATAAAAAGTAGCCTAATATTAGTTAGCAATGAGTTCTCCCACGAGAAACAGAAACCTTACTTAAGAGTAACTTAAATAAATGAGTTTGTGTATTTTTTTCATGTAAAAATAGTTTGAAGGTAGCCAGCTAGTTCATTTCAGTTGGTGATTTATTTGAAAAGTAATGGATCACTTCTGTATTTAAGATACAATAAAGAGGAAAACTAAATATTTATATTTTCAAACTTTGACAGAGTCTAACAAAAAGGTTTTGAGGCAGTTTTGGCCACAATCTATGCCTAAATAATAATTTAATTTGATCAAGTGATATATCATGCTAATGGAATCAAAGAATCAATATTTTATAAGAAGTAAATTTCCCCTAGTATACTTTAGTCAAAAATCTGGAAGATTTTTCTTGTGGAAATTGACAGGCCCTTTTTAACATTTTTATGGAAAAATCAAAGGCCATGAATAACCAGGACATCTTGAATAGGAACAACGCTGAGGGATTTATATACCAGATGCAAGCTTTATTACTTACGAATAGTAGTTAAGACTGAGATGTTAACAGAAGAGCAGACAAGTTGATCAATGAGGTTAAACAATTATTTTACAAATCAACAGCATCTATAAGATGATCTGATTTAGGACAAAGCTCCCATGATAGTGTGGAGAGAAAAGGATGGTAATTTTAACACGATTTAATTAAAAATCTGGATGGAAATGAAAATAAACCATAATTTCTACCTTATACCATGCAAAAAAATGTGCTCAAGATAGAATGTAAATTTAATCTCTCTCTTGCTCTCTCCTTCTCTCTCTCTCTCTCTCTCTCTCTCTCTCCCTCTCTCTCAAAAATACCTGGAATAGAAGTCCCTATCTATCTTGTTAGGAAGAACTAGATTTAATTTCTTGGATAGTTGGATAGGTCTGAGAGAAGAATGAGTTCACAGTGGACCTCTAAAATCAATGTGTTGATTGTATATGGAGAAGTTGCCTGCCACCTCCAAGCAATTACACCTACTTCATGTCCAGGGGATATGCAGAAGGAGATTGGTGGTATTTGTGTGGCCTCAGGTGGTGACATGTCTGAAACTAGTCAC
This sequence comes from Murina feae, assembly GCA_004026665.1. Classification (NCBI taxonomy): domain Eukaryota; kingdom Metazoa; phylum Chordata; class Mammalia; order Chiroptera; family Vespertilionidae; genus Murina; species Murina feae. The sequence continues at coordinate 9,508 of PVJC01026815.1, forward strand.
ACAAGTGACTGCAGCAGAGGATGCGAAGTGATGAGTGCTGTTAGCTGGGTGATTGAGCTGTGATGCTATGGGAATACAGGACAGGGAGAAGTCCCTTCCAGCTGAGGGGTCAGAGATAATTCTGCAGAGAAACAGACATTTTACTAGGGATAGGTCATTGATATTTGGAACCACAGAGATTGTAATATGAAGCATTGGTGGCAGTGAAAATGCAATGAGCAGTGATAGAGGCATGAAATAGATAATGTTACAATTACCAGGTATAATTTAAATAATGCAATGAACTCATTAGAATTATTATATAGGACGCCCATAGAGGATAGTAACAAGATTACAGAAACAGTTCTAGGAGATTTGGTGTATTGAATAGAGCATTGGTTTGCTGACTGAAGGGTATTAGGATCAGTTTTGGTCAAGGGCACGTACCTTGGTTGCAGGCTCCTCCCCAGCCGGAGCCCAGCCTGGTGAGGGCTCTTACAGAGGCAACCGATGTGTTTCTCTCACATAGATATTTCTCTGTCTTTCCTTCTCTCTTCCTCTCTCTCTAAAAATCAATGGAAAAATATCTTCAGGTGAGGTTTAAAAAAATGTACAGAAACAAATGGAAAAGTTACTTTTTTTTGTTTTTATTTTTTAAAATTTTGTTTTATTGCTTAAAGTATTACAACGAATGTTAGATAGGTCTTCATTTTTCTCCCTTGATGGGAAAGTTACTTTTTAATAAATGAAAAGGATTTAAACTATCCACAACCAGATGCTAATATGAAATTTGTGATTATCCTGATGAAAAATAGAAGTTCTCACCATCACAATTGTTAAACACATGACAAACTATTTAAAAATGATTCTGTCATATCTTTCATATTAAATATAATCTTAAATAAATATCACAATAGAAAATTGCACATATTCTTGTTTAGCACACGTGATTAAACTAGTCTGACCATGTACTCTAGTTTCTCTAATAAGAAACCATTCAGAACAGCTCCAAGCAAAAATGGGTTGAGTAGGATGAATAGGCATTTCATATTGCTTGACACTCCTCTCTCGTAGTAATTCAGTTTTATTTTATATGAAATAGGGAATTTTGCACAGATACAAACTTTCTGTTGTGCACTATTCTCCCTTGGCATCCATGTCATAATGCCTGCTCATTGTAATATTTTTTCCCCTGGTTCTCAGCAGTTGGTCTGCCACCTCAAATTATAAGATTAAAGAGTTTTACATTATAGATTAAAGACTGCTACTAGAAATGGTTACTTACTTGCCTATAATTGCCCATTTTTAATATGTAAAGATATCCAAAAGAATTTTTCTTTCTACATTTTATATTGAGCATATGAAAACATTTACAGCATTATATCAATTTTGTTTTATGGAAAAATTTATGAAGCAGGTCAAACCGGAAAGAAAAACAAGTTGACCCTGACCTGTGTGGCTCAGTGGTTGAGTGTCAATCCATTTACCAAGAGGTCGCTGGTTTGATTCCTGGTCAAGGCACATCCCCAGGTTGCGGGGTTAGTGCCCAGTTAGGGGCAGGAGGCAGCTGATCGATGTTACTCTCTCACTGATGTTTCTATCTCTCTCCCTCTTCCTAAATGAATAAAAACATATTTTTAAAAAAGAAAAGCAAAGCAATTTGATAAAAAGTATGAAGATAATATTAGTTTAGTAAAGAAGGAATTATATAGAATTAACTGAACATCATCTGTCTGATTGCCAACTATTTTTTTAATGTTTTCTCATCATCATTAAATAAATATAACAAGGGTAGGAGGGTTCTGATATTGGCTTCCTATGACTTGGCCTGATAGATGCAGTTTATTAGAACTATGAGGAAAAAGGGTTTGTGAGGGTGTATCTTGGAGGTTGAGTCTAACGTACAGTGAGATGCCATTTGGAGTTTAAGATTTCGCACATTGTGTTTTAGTTCTTCTGGTATTTTGCAGAAATCATACATGGGCCAGAAACACAGGTGTAACTGGGTAATTAGAACTGGGTGAGGCCAGCAAGTAGGCGGAATTTTTGTCTACAGGAAAAAATCACATCGGAGCTCCAGAAATTGTTGCATTCTTGTACAGCTTTTTGTTTGCCTTCAGTTCAATGATTGTCTCCTTTTTCCTTTGTCTAATATTCTCTAAACTGTTTGCTAGAGCTATATTTTTCCCCTAAATATATTTAACTTTCAGATTATATCATTGGAACCTCTGTTTCTTATCCTAGGATTTTTGTTTTCTTCTCTCCCTGCGTCATCTATGGTATTCTGATGTTTCTTGTTTTGCTTTTTCATTTTATGGAAACGTATCATTTGATAGTTTACTGAGAAGGGGAACAAGGGAACACACTTTTTTGAAAACGTGAAAATGTACCCTCACAATAGATTGAGAGCATGGTTCAGCACAGCACTCTAAGTTGCAAATTATTTTCTTTCAATGATTGAAAGCATACGCCATGGTCTTGCTTCTGATGTGGCTGTGGAAGAGTTCAGTGACTGTTCTTTCTTGAACTTCCATAATAACAGGCCTTGCCATGAATCTTTTTTTCATCTCTCTTGTTGAGTTTCCTAAGCAGAAATCCTTCTGGAATCTTTTTGGAATTATTTTCTTTGTAATATGTCTTTTTATTATTTTTGTTCCTTTTCTGATACTGTACTTATTCTGATGTTGCATGTCCTGGATTGAACCATTTGCCATCTTTTCTTTCCTCCAATTTCTCAAAGATTTCTTCAATTATATCTCAACTCAATCTCTGGAATATAATTTTTCTTCAATTATGATTTTAAAAATTACTCAGGAGTATTGTACATTTTTATGTTTTGTTTTATTTGTTTTGGATACTTTCTTTTGACTATTTCTATACCCCAAACAGAACAGATTAGTAAATTATGGTGTATTCAAGCAGGTGAGTACCACACAATAATTAAAGGAGTAAACAATGGGCAATGTAGCCATCGTGGAAAGATTTTGAGATTTAATAACCTGGACCTATTAAAAAATCTGTTGTAAAAAGTCATATTCATAAAGGAATGGATAAAGTATTATTTCATGTATATCAAGTTTGGGAAAGAACAAAAGTTAAACAGTAGATGGGTTTGATAATTATTCATAAGTAGTGTAACAAAAAAAGACCAGGATCATAGGCACAAGAGTGGTGGTGGGTGTTTCTGAGGGAATATGGAGGAGGTTAATACCTGGGTGTTATCATATCACGTTTATTGAAATGAACAGAAACCATGGGACTAGGATGTTTGATGTTTCATGTGTGAGAGATAGATATAAGGGAGTGAATCCAGAATGTGACCGGAGATCGTCAGGAAGGGAGATGAGAAGGGAGTGCCCTGAAGTAATGTGCCACAGAGTAGCGCAGGCTTACATGGAATCGTCTTCCCAATTAAATAGAAAGCAAGACCATTGATCTCATCACACCCAAAAATGCTGTAGGAACAGCAGTGTCATCAGGAGTACATTTTGAAAGCCCAAGTCAGTCATTTGACTGGGTAAAACAGGCGGGTGATGTTTAGGGCGGCAATCCCTGGCAAGTACAACCTTTGGTTCGGGAATGAGGTAAAGTGGGCTAATCTGCCACAGGACAGAGCGCAGTTGGTGTGAAGACAGTTTCGTTTATGGTTGACAATGAGGATCGTGTTTAAGTTGTGGGGAAGGTGAACATTGCTTTCTCTTGTTGTCAGTTTGGTAGGAGTGACTGGTAGCAACAGTGAGCTCTACTTGGGTGAGTTTGGGGCCAGTTTCTAAGCTGATGAGTTTGGCCTTTTGACTTACATGTTTTTTAAAATATATTTTATTGATTTTTTACAGAGAGGAAGGGAGAGGGATAGAGAGTTAGAAACATCAATGAGAGAGAAACATCCATCAGCTGCTTCCTGCACACCCCACACTGGGGATGTGCCCACAACCAAGGTACATGCCCTTGACCAGAATCGAACCTGAGACCCTTCAGTCCACAGGCTGACGCTCTATCCACTGAGCCAAACCAGTCAGGGCTTGACTTAAGTATTTATTTATCATCACTCAATGGCCTGATGATGCTATTTCTGACACTGATGTATCTCTCAGAATTTGTGATCAGTGTGCATCCAGTGACTTTAGATGATTTTTGTTGTCACAGTTTTGTTGTAACATAAGCGACTTGGATATCTCTAAGAGCACAATTGTTTTAGATACTTTTCTGCCCTCTTATAGCTCTTTGTTTGAGGACAGAGGGAGGAATCATCAATAAAAGGCTTTCCTTTACCTTTTTACTTGGTTAAACCCTGTACATCCTACAGGTTCTACTAGTTTTAACATTACTTCATCAGGGAAACCTACATTTGTCTCTCAAGTCTGATTTATATACTTCTCCTTCAGTGCTCTGTCCTTCTGTGAGAACACAGATCTCACTAAATTGTCATTGCAGGCTCAACTGAAATGTCAGTGTTTAGTCAATTTCCTCTAGAAAACGTAAAATATCCTTCTCCAGTAGGCATGAACTTCAGCAGTTTTGGGAAATGCTGTTATCAATTATTTTATCAATGCCAATCTCTTTATCACAAAGCACTGGAGAAGTTTTCCTTTTATGATTGACGGCTAAAACCTGACACGGGCCAACCATTCAACACCGATTCGATGAGAGAATAACTTCGTCTTGAGCTACTGAAAAGAAGAGGGGACAGGACTGTGTTTCCACAGCGTTAATATGGTAAGAGAAGGCAAGTAGGATTTTTCTTCCAGCCAAAGCAATAAAATACTGAGCCTGTCAGGCTAAGCTAAAAAGTCTGCAGGGTCAGGGTTTGGTGATGTCTCTGAGGAACAGCTTCTATAGAAAGGCAATTTAAAAAAACCAACAAAACTATTTAGCGACAGAACTATCTTTTAGTCGCGTCCGAACCAGCTTTCTGGCCAGATGTCTAGGGAGTGCTGTAACAATGGGCACACTGCCTTAAGGATGCCTCTTACCTTTGGTCAGTTATACTTTTGATTATTATTCATCACACGAGACCTGACTTTCCCAGCAGGGTCCCTCATGCCCTCAGTGCTATGAGCAGGGGATACTCAAACTGAAACTTTTCAGGACAACGCAGTTTACAATTTAGTCAGTAGGGGCAGAATTTATGCTTCAACCTCTTCCACCCTCATAGCACCTAAACAGCCACTTGTTTTATGCCAAAAGGGTAGGGGTATTATCTATATACTAGAGGCCTGGTGCACGAAAATTTGTGCCCTCAGTGGGCGGTCCCACAGCCTTGCCTGCCCTCTCTCACAGTCTGGGAGCCCTCAGGGGATGTCCTATTGCCACAGTCTGCCAATCAGGAGAAGGCGAAGCCCTTATCACACCTCTGCTGCTGCCACTGCTGGCTGCGAGGCTGCCTGAGCCTTGGCCCTTGCAGCCACCCCCCATGACCCTTCCCCCAAGCCAATCCTGCCCCTAATCAGCCCACAGCCCCTCCCCCAGCTGGCTGTACCCCTGGTCACCCCCTCACCTCAATAGGGAGTGGGACTTACCAGCCAACCTTCTGCAGCTCCACCCCCCCACCAGGCCCCATCCCAGATTGGCCCCCCACCTTGATCAGGGGCAAGGTCAGCTGGCCAACCACTTGTGGCCCCTGCCCCAGGCCTCTGGCCCCAAATTGGCCCCCCATTCAGGGACAGGGATGACCAGCCCACCACCCATAGCCCCTCCCTCTAGCTAGCTCTGCCTCTGATCAGCCCTCCCACACCAATCGAGGGTGGGGTGATTGGCCAATCACCCACAGCACTCCCCTTCCCTCCACCCCACCCCCAGCCTTGATCTCCTGATCAGGACAGGCTGGCTGGCTAACCTCCTGCCATCTCCTCCTCCCAAAAGGCCTGGCCACGATAGCCCTCAATTGGAGCCAGGTCAGCCAGACCCCACCCATACACTGGGCCTCTTGTGTAGGAACGTGCACATGATGCAGACCAATAAGACAGTTACTTGACCCATGAAAACAAAGGCCAACCATTATGCTGAACCAGTATGTATCCGTTCACCAGGTACTATAATGAGCTTACTACAATCACAGTATTTTGGGTCTCTATTTCCATGCCTGGACACTAAAATTCTGTGCCAATTGATCATTATGAAAAATTAGTAAACAGGGATAGAAATACAATTTTTGACCTTTGCTAACATTTATGAGGTTTTATTATTTTACTGACTCCCACAATTTGACCTAATTTCATAGATCATGTAATTGAAGTTTGAGCAAGACACACTGGATTACATGTGCCTACAGTGAACTGCTGGGTGTAGGAGACAGAGCAGTTTTCCCATAGGCCATCTTTAATAAGTTAAGGTAAATGCGTTCATAAAAACATAACTGTGAAATTTACAAACAATGTAGCTCTTCAAGCAAAGTTCCTTACAGGGAGAGAATATCAGACAAACAGTTTGTTTGCTTGACATTTCTATGTATATAAAGATTAATGAAAGCCAGTGCAAATTTCTGATTAAATTCTCGATTCTTATCTAAGGCACAGTAAAGCTCCTACTGTTAAATACTCTTCGATGCCTGCTGGCTCCAAGCTTCATGAAGTTGAAGCTTAATGGTACTGTATCTTTGTATTTAATTAGTAATTGTTTAATTTTTAGATCAAAGCCAGAAAATAAGGGTACCATTGTGAAAATAATATCATAAACTATATGTCCACATAACATAGGTCATTTTTAAAAGACACATTGACCTGGACTGAAATCATTGTAAAATAGAATCTGGTGGGTATGACTTGCTCCATCTCAATCTTAAATCAAATCCTAACTTGACACTGATGTTGTGGTTTTATGAAATAAACAAAGTGGAAAGGAGATCCCTAAGCCATACGATCAGACTGGCTTCCTTTGGAGCATGACTTGGGAACTCTTGGTGAGGTAGGAGCTCCTAGGACAGAGTCCGGTCTTCCCAGGTAAGTCATGCAGAGAACTCAGCTTTCCCTATTCATTCTAGCACATTCTTCTAACCTGTTAAAATTTTGCCTCACTTCCTCACTTGTAATTATTTTCAGTGGGAAGTTTTGGCCTCATGGATCTGTGGATGTAGGCTGCATGGTTTTTGATTGCCCAAAGGAGAGGGAATGGCTGTTTCTGTGATTATTCTTGCCTCTTTTCAGTAAGAAATAATCTTTAAAGAGAAGAGTGCATTGTTCTTCTTAATACCTTTTACACTATTTTCTTCTTTCTAATTGCTTCCTGTATCTGAGGAATCCATTCTTTTACTTCTTACATGCTGCCAGAGGCAATCGAAGATTATTGCAGGAGTTAATCACTGGCCTCTCTCTTATTATATAGTTTGCACATAAAGTTTTCTGACCAGAAAGTGAATTAAACTTACTTCCCACTGAGAAAAAGATTTTTACTTATTTCTTTTTTAAAAATATTTTTTTCATTGATTTCACAGTGGAAGGGGGAGGGAGAGATGGAAACATCAATGATGAAGGAGAGACTCATTGATTGGACTCAGGGCAAGTGCCCTGACCAGGAATTGAACCGTGAGCTCCTGGTTCATAGGTCGATGCTCAACCACTTAGTCAAATCGGCTGGGATATTTATTTCTTATAACTGACACAAATACGAACAATCTCTATCTACACAGTGAGAAGAAGTAGGTTTACAGTTGTAAGTGACATTCTTTTGAGTTAATAAAGCTATTGTACTAATCATGTACATTAACTTGCATGTCTTTTTTCATATAAATAACTATAAACCAAATTTTGCCTATCCTTATATAATAACAATTTGTAATCTTGTGCACATGGTTAATAATTTTGCCGCCAATCATACAAACAATATAAGCTATGCATATATTCAGTACACTCTGAAAATGTAAAGGAGTGGTTACCACTGAAAACACAAATTCTACTAGAATAATGTCAACTATATCATAAGTCCTGTATTATGTTATCTGGGAAGTTTGTTCATAAAAAAACCCCACACACATACTGTTGAGTATGGTGGTGGAGACAGAGATAGAAGAATCACATTCAAAATGAAAAACGGAGAAGAGAACAGGGTTATAAGGGTTATAGAATAAGTCTGGAAAGAGAATCTGCTGAGACTATTGGAGTTGGGGCAGGGCATACTGTGAGCATTCAACTATGTGAAAATGCTCTGTTTTCAGCAATCCTTGGATCAGTCCCAAGCAGCTGCCAATGCAAAGAAATGCTTTTCTTATAAAAGTTTTTGCTAAAGCCATTTCTTTTTATTTAAATAAAATTAACATTTTCATTTAAAATACGTTCATTCTAATACTGTCATTTAAACACACGTGAAAATCATTTCACTTCATTGAAGTATGTGTGCTGCATTAAGAACATTGCCATTGAAAGGTCATTCACACCTTATTTACATGGAATTTACCTATGTATAAGACTGAATTAATTTTAGAGGTTACTACCTCAAATATTGCTTAGGTAGGTTGCTACTGACTAAATGGAGAATCTTAAATTATTTAGACTATAACAAGAGTATTATTTATTTAAAAATCCTTAAGGCAATGTTATGAGTGGTGTTAGGATGATAGCAATGAATACAGTCAGATGTGTGGATAATCTGAAAGCCTGAGGTTGCTTATTTCACCCTCTTGGCAATGGGGATATGTGTAAAAGCTAGAGGTAATTTTTTAAAAGAAGTGGGTTTAAAAAGTCTTATGCAAATACTTAGGCACCAAGGAAATGGAAGGATTTAAATATATATATATATATATATATATATATATATATATATATATATATATATATTTAAAACATATTTCAGAGGGAAGGGAGAGGGAGAGAGAGATAGAAACTTCAATGATGAGAGACAATCATTGATTGGATGCCTCCTACACACCCCCACTGGGGATCGAGCCCGCAACCTGAACCTGGGACCCTTCAGTCACAGTCTGATGCTCTATCCACTGAGCCAAACCAACTAGGGCTTCCATGGAAGGATTTTTTGACCTCAGCAGGATCCAATTCCAAAATGTCACCTAATAGATCCTGCAGCTGTGAGTAAGTCAGCCAGAATAAGAAAGCAAACCTGGGTATAAAAGCTAGACATAGGAGGTACCCTTAGGTACATGCTTAGATAGGACGAAGGAAAAATTAAAGATAAAAGGACAAATGCATTGACAAGGCCAGGGGATGAGTGTAAGTGGCCACAGTCTGTACCTATGCTGGGCACACACAACAATTCTGCATGAATACTTGCCATTGAAGCCCTTTGTTCTTCCTCATTTATCACTGACTGTAAATATAGTCATAGTAATCCGTCTTAGTGACCAGGGGCAGTTAAATTGATTTTCACACATTCCTTTTCTGAACAGACCACATCAACATATTTGGCCATATCTAGATTTAATGTGATGCTAAATCAACTAACCAAATTGACCTTTTTAACATGGATTTAATCAGTGGTTCTATAGGTGATCACCAGAGTGAGCAAATGGTATGCAATTATGAAAAGATCTTTTAAACATATGCACAAATATATCCCAGGCATCATCCCTTCTTTCCACACTAAGTGATGGCATTATTTTTATTATTTTCCAGCTTTTTCTCTACTTTCCTTGTCAAAATTGACATGTAGGAGTGCAAAATTTTAGGGCCATTATGATCATGTTTTGTCAAGGACACCTTTGTAGGCAACAAGCCTTCTATTCTTGGGAAACATTAAACACAGAATTTCTAGAACCCAGAGCCAGAAAGAGTAAAAGATTACCTAATCCAATTTTTATATTATTGATGTCCATTCTCTTCCTCTTCACGCACCTTTATCACCTCAGCATTTATTGCATATAACCACAGATTCTTGTAACACTATGCAGAATACATTCATTGCCTAACAAATAACATCCCTTCAAATCACTCCACATTTAATTTCATTAAGCTTATATAGCTCAGCCATAATACCACAAAGATCACAAGTCAGTCTGACATTCATAATGGTCTCTCTCTCCTTAGAGTTCTACATGCAATTTTCTTATTTCAACATTTTAAATTTATGTCATGAAACCATTAAACTAATCCAGTGGTATGCGGTGGCAGAGGGTTACCTGCTTTGAGTAGAGCCTAGTTCACTATGATTTTTTTTTTTTAGAGAGAGAGAATGAAATAGAGAGGAAGAGAAACATCACTGTGAGAGCAAAATATCATTCGACTGCTTCCTGCACACACTCCCAGCCCTAAAGGTAATTGAGCCTGCAACCTGGGCATGTGCCTGACCAGGAATCAAATCAGCAACCTTTAGGTACACAGAGCTATGCCTAACCAGCTGAGCCAAACCAGCCAGGGCTCATTATGAGTTTTTAAATGATTAAAAGATCATAATTACTGTTGAAGTAAGTACATTCGCTTAAATAAAGAATATTTTAAAAGTTGTAAAAAATCTACATTTAGTATTATCAAAAGTAAAAAAAAAATGGGCTGTGAAACTTAAAGAAACCTTACAGGATAAAATATTCACAGTAAATGAAATGTAGTAAAGAACAACCTAAAATGAATACAAATCAGTGTTACAGACTGAAAACCATCTGCATGACATAACTTAAGAAAGTAGAAGTTACTTTAGATGTTTGTAGAGTTGGGCATATTTGCAAATCCATATCTGTTTGGTCAAGTAACTCGACTAATTTTACTATTAGAAATTCAACTATATAGTTCACAGCTAATAAAGGACAGATGGGGGAAGAATAAAGGGAAAGAAGAGGGGAAGAGAGAGGAAAGAAGGGCAAGTAGAGGGGACAAAAGGGAGAGAGGAAGGAGGGGGGAAAAGAAGAAGGGGAAGAGAAAGGTTGCGTGTAAAGAATGCCAAATTAATTTATACTCAGTCAGATCTGTTTAACCTCAAATAGACACAAATAAATAAAACAAAACAAAAGTCTGATGAACGCTTGTACTCTTTACTTTGAACGTTTTTCTCCTTGGTTTTGGAGGCATACCCAGAGGAAAAGTCAAGGAGAGGAGAATCAGCTACTCATAAAACAATCCGAGGGTAGACATTTGACTGTGAACTCACAGCGAATTGTTTTACTTTTACTCACTGCTTTGATGCTCTTCCCTTCTCTATGCAGACATGAGATTTTGACCATACTATTTTTCTTTTTTTGTAAAGAACTTCTTTTCACACTTCTTATAAGGCAGATCTACTGGTAACAACTTCACTTTTAGTGTCAGAAAATCTGCACTTCTTTACTTGTGAGTGATAATTTAATAAGACTCAGAATTCCAGATTAGCAGTTTTGCCCCCTGAATACTTTAAGTATTTTACGCCCCTCTCTTCTTTGTTTGCATTGTTTCTGAGAAGTTAGATATAATCTTTACCTTTTTTCCTCTCTGGGGAAGGTGTTTTTTCCTCTGGCTTCTTTGACTTTCTATTGTTTGAAAATAATATGCTAAGTTATTGTTTCGGTGGCATGTATCCTGGTTAGTGTTCACTGAGTTTACTGAATCTGTGGTTTGGTGACTGACATTAATTTGGAGAAATTCTAGTATTTCTTGTGTTACATTGTCTCTTTCATCTCTTTTTGGTATTCCCAGTATACAAATGTTACAACTTTTGTAGTTGTCCCATAGTTTAGTGTTTTTAAAAAAAATATTATATTCTGTTTTACTCATTCTTTTATTTCTGTTTGTTTCCCAGATTTTGAGGTGTCTATTGAGATATTCTCCACTGAAAGATTATTTCCTAAAGCAGTGTTTGGTCTATAATAAACCCATCAAATTCATTTTTCATTTCTGTTACAGTGGTTTGTTTTTTTTAATCCTAAGTACTGCTTTATTAGGATTTCTATCTCTTTTCTTGCATGGCCCATTTGTCTTTGCATGCTGACTGCTGTATCCATTAGAACCCTTAGAATATGTATCATAGATGTTTGAAATTTTCAGTTTGATGATTACAACATCCCTACCATGTCTGGTTCTGATACTTGCTGTGACTTCATTTTTTTATTTTATTTTTTTTTACCTTTGGAAGTTCCTTGTAATATTTTCTTAATATCCAGAAATCATGTACTGGCTAAAAGGAACTGCTGTGAGTAGGCCTTTAATATTGTGGTAGTAAGGTGGGGGTGGGGTAGGAAAGCATTCTTCAGTCTTATGATTAGGTTTCAGTTTTTTGTTAAGAAGAACCCAAGTGATCTGGCATATTTCAAAGTGGTTTCTTTTTCCCTCTCCCCCAGGAAGCCTGAAGGGATTCTTCTCTGATATTTACTGTGAGAACCTGGCCAACAAGTCTCACAAAATTGTGTCCATTTCCCTATGACTGGGTTCCCCTGTCGTTTTTAACTCTTAGAGTTGTTCACACTGTGTCTCCAGCATTTCCCAGTTACAGTTGGGCCTTACCCAACTGGATTCTGGTCCTGAGTTTCTGCTTGGGTAAGCTGTGACACCTTGTTTCATCTGTCAGATGACTCAGTCTTGGGGTCAGTGATTTGCCCTATAGCCTCATCTCTCTTGTTAATTCTAGGAGAGTTGTTGTTTCAGCTTTCACTTGTAGAGCTGAGTGGTGACTTTCAATCTCCTTACACATGGCCCTGGAAACTGGAAGTTGGTTTCTTATTTTGCACACTTTTCTTTGCTTATATTGGTGTGCAATTAACATTTTTTGGAGATGTGATGTGAAAATGTCATCTGCTATGTAAATGCAAGCATGAAGAGATGCTCTGCCATTTGCAGTGAACTGCTATCTCATTTTCAAGACACCTGATCATTAATGAGAAGTATGTCTTTTTTCTCTGTTAGAGAGGAATATTATATCAAGAGGAAACATAATAAAAGTAACACAGTTCAGAAATGCAGCCATTGATTTACTTATAATGGGAAACTTTGGGCTGAGATAAACAAAGAATATAAGTGGAGAGCCATTTCCTTTGGGCTAAGACTTTTACTGTCATTTCAAAAATTAAGGCATGGTTAACCATGGACAAAAAGTTAACTGATCTTCAGTTGTTCTTGATAACTTCCTAGTTCTACTGTCTCTTGTCTTTTCTCTTTAATGGTGTCTCCTCTTCCTGCTTCAAGAGTCCTCTGCTCTTATGCATCTATGACAATCCTCCACCTCTCTTATAGCTCTACTCTCATTCTGGTATATTATCTGCCTCTGTAGCTGTCGGTCTCCCTAGACTGAACTCTTTGAGGACAGATACTATTTATTTATGATTATATTTTCAATGTCTTTAAATACTACTATATGAATATAAAATCTCTTCCAGCACTTATAATCCAACGTCAGAACTCTTCTGGAATGAAGGTTATGCCACACAATAACTGAGTGTCAATGGAATTTGCACAAGTTAACTGGCACTATTCCAACCAGTGCCAACCAAAGAATTTATGAAGCATTTATTGGGTATCTACTTAGTTCAAATACTCTTTCAAAAACTTGGAATATATTTGTGAACAAAATTGGCCATGGTCCTAACCTCATGCCACTTGAATTCTAGTAGTATGTAGGATGACATATCCTATGTAATCCTACATAATAAAGAGGTGATATGCAAATTGACTGTCACACCCTTGCACAAGATGGCCACCACCACGTGGTCAAAAGATGGCAACCACAAGATGGCTGGCAGAGAAGGACAGTTGTAGGAGAACAGGCTGGCAGGGGAGGGCAGTTGGGGGTGACCAAGCCAGCATGAAAGGGCAGTTGGGGGTGACCAGTCCTGCAGAGGAAGGAAGGCAGTTGGAGGTGACCAGGTTGGCAGGGGAAAGCAGTTTGAGGGACCAGACCTGTAGGGGAGGGCAGTTGGGGATGACCAAGCTGGCAAGGGAGGACAGTTGGGGGCAATCGGCTGGCAGGGGAGCAGTTAGGCATCAATCAGGCTGGCAGGGGAATGGATAGGGGGTGATCAGGCTGGCAGGCAAAGTGGTTAAGGGCAATCAGGCAGGCAGGCAGGTGAGCTGTTGGAGCCAGCAGTCCCAGATTGTGGTAGGGTTGTCTATGGGATTGGGCCTAAACCGGCAGTCAGACATCCCCCAAGGGGTCCCAGATTAGAGAGGGTGCAGGCTGGGCTGAGGTACACCTACCCACCCCCAGTGCACAAATTTCGTGCACTGGGCCTCCAGTGCGTAAAGAAATATACAGGGGAGGGGAAAAGTAGATTTATATTTGTGAGTACACAAAACAGAGTTTATTCTTGTATTATTATTCAACTAGGGGCCCGGTGCACAAAAATTTGTGCACTCGGGGTGGAGGGAGTCCCTCAGCCCGGCCTGTGCCCTCT
>PVJC01026816.1:6826-23636 GCA_004026665.1 Murina feae
AGCAGAGGCTCAGCTAGCCTAGGCAGGCAGTTGCAACAGAAGCCTGCTGTTTAGCTCTGTGGCTGCCGGCCTCCATCTTGGCTGGGTTAATTTGCATACAGCCGATCTGATTGACTGGTGGGCATGGCTTGGCTGGTGGGCGTGGCTTAGGTGTCCCGGAGAGACAGTTAATTTCCATATTACTCTTTTATTAGAGTAGATCATAGCATGGTTTACTTCACATCCTTATTGACTGATAGTCATGTTGCTCCAATATCTAGATATTGTGTACATCCGTATTTGTGCATCTTTGTGCATCTGAATGATGATTTACTTAGGATGTATCCTTAGAAGTGGAATTGGTGGACTTTATATATTTTGATACACACTGCCTTTTAGAAAAGCAGTACCACCTATGCTCTGCCAAGAAGTACATGAGAATCACCTTTTCCCTACACTCTCATGAGCATTGAGTTTTATCTTTTTCACCTCTCTTAGACCATACCCATACCAGGAGAAACATAATATTTTATGGTTTCAGTTTGCATCTCTTTTACTATTAGTGGGGTGAAGTATCATTTGATAGTCATTTGAATTTTTCTATAAATTGTTCATACCTTTTTCTAGTGTTCATATTTTCCATATTGATTTGTAAGAGTTCTTTCTTTATATAGTAAAGACATTAACTCTTTGTCTTATCATGTGTATATTGCAGCATTCCCCACAATTTGCTATCTGTTACTTAATTTTGATTTTTTAAAATTTTTATGTAGTCAAATGTGTTGGCATTTTCTCTATTGTGGCTACTGTTTTTTCACTCTTTTTTACCTGAAAGATGATGAAAATATTTAAGTGTATTTACTGCTTTTAGTGACTTTAATAAAAATCTAAGTATGGAGAATCTATTTTATGAAGGGAAGGAATATTATAGGCTGACTCCCCATGCTGAATGGGGAAGGGTGACATAAAATCCCTTCTTGATGTGTCTGTTGAAAAAGAATCTTATGAGCACCGTAGGCATTGAGTAGAACCAAGAGCTCAGTTTGATGACATTGGCTGTGTCTATTCAGTTGTTTATAGAATTGCCCCAAATATTTCATATGTAAATGAAAAGTAGAACTTACAATTCTCTTGTTAAATTGAACAAATCTTTTGTTTCCAGCGTTGAACAAATATATAACCAACTTTATCATTCTTAGGCTACTAACCAGTTGGCCTAGATTTTTCTGTGTAAGGGGAAAGAAGACTGACTGAGCAATATGTTACTAATTACTATTGTAGTCACTCTGAGAAATAGAATGGACATCCTGTCAAAATTTGTTTCAGATACTGAGATGATGATGCTACAAATACCAAGAGGATATGAAAAGCTTAATTATGTACAGAATAGAGGTCTCTGGGGAGAGCAGGGCAGGCATTCAAGGAAGTCTGAAGTGGTGTGAGAACAAGGAAAAGAGACTGGCATATTTATTGTGGTCAGGGTGGGTCTAGGGAGAGACTTGCCTAGTTTGAATCTTTCTCTGATGTCAAAGGAGGGAGCTCCCAGGTTTCCTATGGGTGGCCCAGGTGGCAAAAAGGGGCAGAGAGAGAGGTGTGGCATAAAAGATGACAGCAGTCAGATTCCTTATTTTAACCACCAACTGTTGAACAGTCACATTTACATATCCTTAGACTCCTAGAAATGTTGAATGGTGGGAGCACCCAGGATATTGAAGAGTTCACTCCCCCATTATGCTAATTTACGCCCAAAGGTGTAGGGCATGGCTATAGGGTTAAGCCTCAGACTGACCTGGTGGCAAAGCCACAAACAAATCCCAGCTTAGAGGGCACAGCCCTCTTAGCATAATTAGGCTTGACCTTAAGATGCTCCCTAGCCCTAGCCGGTTCAGCTCAGTGGATAGAGCGTCCGCCTGCAGACTAAAAGGTCCCAGGATCGATTCCGGTGAAGGGCATGTACCTTGGTTGCGGGCACATCCCCAGTAGGAGGCGTGCAGGAGGCAGCTGATCAATGTTTCTCTCCCATCGATGTTTCTAACTCTCTATTCCTCTCCCTTCCTCTCTGTAAAAAATCAATAAAATATATTAAAAAAAAAAAAAAAGATGCTCCCTAGATCTTACCTGGGTAACTAATGGGCTGTGGGAGATGCAGCAAGTGCTGCCAAAATAAGTGAAACTCACAAGAACATTGTAACTATGGTGACCACTACCTTGTTTACCTCTGGCTATAAAATAAAGGCTCAGCTTGCCTCTGGATCTCTCTCTGTGGCCTCAGCCAGGCACAGGAAGATCCAGCTAGACCCAGCTTATTCTCTTTGTCTTTTCTACATCCTTCGCCACCCCCCACCCTCAGGCTCACCGAATCCTTGGCTGAGCTGGCTCGGCACACAAAGGTGTTTATGTAGTTGCTAATAGCCAAAGACAACCAACCAAACATCTTAAAAAATAATAACACTTTTTTCAGGAAGTCTATATAATTATGATGTGGGTATTCACCATACCTAACTTGAGGCTCTTTGATAGCCCAGGCATTTGTGTGAGACATATTTAAACATATATCTAATTTTGTTGATTTTAGAGAAGAAGGGAGAGGGAAAGAGAGATAGAAACATCAATGATGAGAATTATTCATCCGTTGCCTCCTGAATGCCCCCTATTGGGCATCGAGCCCACAACAGGCATGTGACCAGACCGGGATTGAACCGTGACTTCCTTGTTCATGAGTCAATACTCAATCACTGTGTCCTGCTGGCCAGACATTGAGACAGATTTTAAATGACTTCCTCAGCCACATGGGCATCAGGACCTTATACTTCTCTGGCAATAATGCCTCAGTCCTGAGTTTTTCCATTACATGGTAAGTTACTAATGTCCTATGAATCGGATGTCAGCAGTGCATTTGCTTCTAGAACGCTGAGTGGGTAAATTCTGGCTGTTTTCCTTTGTGAAGATTCTATGTGTTGACATGCGATTTTCTCATTTCCTCCTGAAATCATTCCATTATCATCATCAGTAACTTAGTTCTCTCTCCTTAGGTAGCCATCACTGCCTTTGACTGCTTGCTTTTCAGATTTTCTGTAATCAGTATAAACTGACATAGTGGAGCATTTCTTTTTCAGATGTTTCTGCTATTGTTGAGTGTGTGAATGGACATTTCATTTCAGTGGGTTCTTCAACATAGATTAGTCATATATATATATATCTTTGTGAACATACTTAGTTCTGAGAAAACTTGGGCTTCATGTTCAATACCAATTTCCAAGGCCTGAATGATTGGTTGGAAAACTGAAAAATCGAATATCACTTTCCCCCCTACCACTTAGTGATATGCTATGTGATTGAATTTTGCATCTGTAAAAGCCTATCAGATACTAGTCTCTTGTGTCATAAATTTCAGTTGTAGTTATTTGTTTTTAAAGAATTTTATTCTGCCCTTTTGGTTTGATACTACTATATCTTTTTAATCCTTTCCATTGAACTTATTTATTTTTAATCTGTCTCATGTTGGTTTTTTTATTGAATTTATTGGGGTGACTGGTTAATAAAATTATGTAAGTTTCAGGTGTACAATTCTATAATATATCATCTGTACATTGTATTGTGTGCTCACCACTCCAAGCTACTACATCTTTTTTAATCCTTGGCCCATGCTTCCTACGTAGGTTTTTATTGTATGTAAAATTGTTTGCTTTGTTTTTCAAGGTATTATTGAAGGGCTTTTCACTGTATAAATCCTTTTTATTCTATTTTTTCTGCTTGTTGGAATTCCAAACCGGAGATTTCTGAGAGATCCACAGAATTTCACAAGTTCATGGAGTTGAGGAATTACTTTACTAGACATATTTGGCAAATATAAAAAATATTAATGTAGAAACCTCTAAAAATCAAAATAGGCCCTGACTGGTTTGGCTCAGTGGATAGAGCATCGGCCTGCAGACTCAAGGGTCCCAGGTTCGATTCCGGTCAGGGGCATGTACCTTGGTTGCGGGCACATCCCCAGCAGGAGGTGTGCAGGAGGCAGCTGATCAATGTTTCTCTCATCGATGTTTCTAACTCTCTATCCCTCTCCCTTCCTCTCTGTAAAAAATAAATAAAATTAAAAAAAAAAAAAGAGTAATGTTGGGCCTGGCCATTGTGGCTCAGTGGTTGAGTTTCAACCTATGAACCTGAAGGTTTGATTCCCGGTCAGGGCTCATGCCTGGGTTATAGGCTCGATCTCCAATGTGGGGCATGCAGGAGGCAGCTAGTCAATGATCACCTCTCATCATTGATGTTTCTATCTCTCCCTCTTCCTTCTTCCCTGAAATCAATAAAAATATATTAAAAGAAAAAAGAGTGATGTATTTAAAAGCAGAAATTTATATGGAACTACCAAAGACCCTGAATAGCTACAGCAATCTTGATAAAGAAGAACAAAGTTGGAAGGATCACTGTACCAGATATCAAACTAGACACCAAAGCCAAATGTTCCCTTTCTCCCTCTCCCTCCCTTCCACCCCCCTCTCTCCTTTTGGTGCAAACTACCAGTTCCATATGCCATTACTTTTTCTTTTTCCTTTCCTTAACATAGTTGAATTCAGGTGTCAGTAGGTTACTCTGAGCAAAAAATGTAAAAGGTTAGATATACAAAAAAAGAAAAAGTATACCAAATCAGGCAATATTCTGAATTGAGATGTCTGGTTGGCTGATTATAAATATTACACTTTTTTTTTTATTGTGGACATTCCCATTTCAGGTCATTGGTGATAGGAAACTGGTTTCAAATGGATCCAGGATGGGTATATAACATCCAAGGGTCTGGGATCATTCATCAGATATACTCAATTTCAACAAAACAGTTCACTGGGATTTTGGAATTGTGTTGATTTCCTTGTGTAGAATCGTCACTGTGACAATACTGAGTTTTCCAATTCATAAAAGTTATTTTGGTCTTCTTTAGGTATTTCAGTGTATACATATTGTATAGACTTAAATTTATCTCTAAGTATTTCATGGTTGTGTTGCTATTATACATGATATATTTTCTTTTTTTCTTAAATATATTTTATTGATTTTTTACAGAGAGGAAGGGAGGGGATAGAGAGTCAGAAACATCGATGAGAGAGAAACATGGATCAGCTGCCTCCTACACACCCCGCACTGGGGATGTGCCGGCAACCAAGGTACATGCCCTTGATTGGAATTGAACCTAGGACCCTTGAGTCCACAGGCTGATGCTCTGTCCACTGAGCCAAACCAGTCAGGGCACATGATATATTTTCATTTAATTTTTTATTATTGTTAGTGTATGAAATACAATTGAATTTTTCGTATTAACCTTGTATCCTGTGATCTTGTGAAATTCATTTATTCTAGTAGATTTTTGTAGGTTCTTTTGGAATTTTTACATATATGATCATATCTGTTAATAAAGACCGTTTTAATTCTTCCTTTTCAATCTCCATGCCTTTTATTTCTTTTCTTGCTTTACAACAAAGATTAGGACCTCTAGCTCAATACTGAATAGAGGTGATGAAAGGAGATATTCTGGCCTTGTTTCCAGTCTTAGTGGAAATCACTCAATCTTTTACTATTAAGTGTTACGTTAGCTATACATTTGCTGCTAATGCCCTTCATCAGTTTGAGGAAGTTTTCCTCTATACCTAGGTTGCTAACAGTTGTTTTTTGAGAATTATTATATTGAATAAATGTTGAATTTTGTCAAATGCTTTTTCTGCATACATTAAAATCATATATGATTTTCTCATTTATTCTGTTAATATGGTGAGTTACATTGCTTATTTAAAAATATTTAGCTTATCTTGCTTTACTGGGATAAAGTTCTCTTAATTCTATATATTAAAAGCCTAATATGCTAAGTGTCCAAATCTTCGGCAGTTTGACCAGTCACTATGTTGTGCACTGACCACCAGGGGGCAGACATTCTGACCAGTAGGTTAGCTTGCTACTGGGGTTCAGCCAATCAGGACTGGGCGAGATGGGCTGGACACGCCCTGGAGCTCCTGCCCTGGAGCCCTCCCTTGGTACCTCCCTGGCCCCGATTGTGCAATGGTGGGGACCCTTGGCCTGGCCTGTGCCCTCTCACAATCCAGGACCCCCCGGGGGATGTTGGAGAGCCGGTTTCAGCCTGATCCCTGCAGGCCAGGCCGAGGGACCCATGCACTGGGCCTCTAGTCATATTGTGCTTTTATAAAATGACAGATTTCCTAAAACTGTATGGATGTTTGCATCTATGTTCAACTTCTTTATTTTTGAACTTGCAGTTTTTCTATATCTCTTGCTCTGCTGCTTCTTTTTATGAGTGGTTTAAAACAATAACCATAATACTACTATCAGATAAAACAATAAGCAATAAATCTGAAAGCAAAAAGAAAGTCAGTGTTTATGTATAATATATAATATTTTTTTACAACTGCATGATAATCCATTGTATGGATGTACCTATTCAACTAGTCCCCATTGATGAATATTTAGGTTGTGTCCAGTCTTTTGCTACTACAAATGATGTTGCCATGAATAGTATGCATCATTTCATGGTTTTCCTGATGACCTGAAAAATGAAATTTTTACTTTTCCGTATGCTTTTTCTCAGCTGGTTAGCCTCTGTTTAACTTTTCAATTGCATTTCTTACTTCCTCAAAGAATTTTTGGAGGCTGTGGTGCACAATAGGCAATATTGATATATAGCATAGAGTACATAGACATAGCATGAACCAGGGTATCCCTCTATTATTTATTTTCAGTGTGATACTTAGGTTGTATATGAATTTAGAAGGATACTTTCTCCTTCTCTTTCTCCCTTCCTTTCCTCTTTCCTTTATTTCATATTGAGCATCTACCATATGCCATACTTCCTGCTAGGTGATGCAATAGTGATAAAAATGGGCATAAAGTATTATAGCGGGAACTGTTGGTGCAATTCCTGTTTATGTTTACCCTACAGCTTTCAACCCCCAGCTCCTTGACATTTTTGCTGAAGGTTTTATCTAGCCTCAAGACCAAAATACTGAGGCGTTCATGCCTCCCCACCCCAGCAGCCTTCAAGCTGTGCGAGATGGGGGTTGGTTGGTATATAAATCTCCAAGGCGGGGGCAACTCAGAGGCATGTTCTAATAATATCCCAGAAATCCCCAGCGGGTTGAGCCCAATGGCACATGGTGGAGACCTGGTCAGTAGTGCACCCTGTATCGACTTCCTTCTTTTCTCTACTCACTTCCCCACTCCTAAAGGGGCTTCCTGGGATCATCTCCCAATAACCCACTTGCACTAAAATCCTTGTCTCAAGACTTGTCTTTGGAGGAACCCAAACCAAAACATTTGTGCTTACTGTCTCTTAATGTCGAGTGAGAGAGAAAATCATCACATATGTGATCATATAATTTGTTCATATTAGGCATCATGAAACTTTGTAACTGAATGTGCTTTTTTATTTTGGAAATGGATCATGCATTGTTTAAAAGATTCGTTTTGTTCTAAGTAAAGCACTTAACCCATGCCAAATATAAGAAGTGGAAAAAAATATTTACATAAACTACAGGAAGCTAGTATTAAGTAAATTGAATCCAAAAATAAGTTGTTTCTGCCTTCTTTGACTTTTGAATTCTGAAGGAGACAGAACAAATACAGACTAGACAAAGAAGTTTAAATATTGTGTTTTATGGATTTATTTCTAATCACTGCTTTCTGTTTGTTGTGCTTTTATGATCAGAAAACACCTGAAAATGGTAGTTGATTATACAATGAGATGCTTGACAGTAATCCCAGGAAAATTATCCTTATCTTTCTTTTATAATGAATTCCAGGAACAATCAGGTCAATGGAGAATCTTGGATGCTGCTGAGAACTACCTATTTTGTGACAATCATTGAAATTGTGCTTCATTATAGCCTCTTTGGGGACACACAAAGCAGGATGTAAATGACTTTCTTTATTTTTCTCATTTCAGCTTTGTTTTTTCCCCACGTTAATCAAACCCAATGTTGAACACAATATGGCATAGAAAAATATACCTGTTTTTTCCCCAGGTAGTTATTATTTTACAATTCCCTGGCAAAATAAGGACCAACGTTTAGTCAGTTCCCATATGTAAGACATTGTCTTTCTGTGGCATTTATAATACATGAGAACCTACTTAGCAAGCATAGAGAAACATAATACATTCTACAATCAAAAATTGAGTCATGACTGTCCGATACTAAATAGAATGAGCTAGGGCTGTAAAATGGCCTTTGATGGGGAGACTTTTATAATCACGAGGGATGATATGTAAACCTCTCTTCACGGAGGCAGTGCAAGTGGAAAAAGCCGTGGACTCAAAAGGCTGCGTAGATGACCTCTTTGGGTCTCAGTTTTCTTATTTGCAAATTAGAGGATTTTACTAAATGCTCTTCCCGTTCCTTCAAGTCAAGGTGTGATCCCCCTCCTCTAGAAGCTCAGGTTCTAGAGAAGAGGGCAGGAAAGAGGAAGATGGGACATCAGGATGGGGCAGAATGCATGACCAGCACTCGGGGCAAGGCAAGACAGAACAGAGGTAAAAACCAAAGTGGAGGCCAAGACCTCTCTTTCCCTTTCTCTTAATGATTCGGGTTGCAGGCATCAGGCCCCCTTTACCTGTAGGTATTTCATAAGAAAAAGGCCATTATTTCCCGTAACAGCATAATTATCAGGCAGAAATTTCATATAGACATTATACTGTTATCTAACTATACTAAACATTTAAATTTCAGTGTTTATCTGAAAAAGGTCCTGTAGAGCTGTTTTCCCTCCATTCTGGATCCAAACCAAGATTGTATATTTAATTTAGTTTTTGTGTCTCTGGTCCCCTTGATATGGAACAATTCCTAATTTTGGGTGAGCCAAAATTGAGCAGTAGAGCAAGGCGTGAAGCGCTGTAATGGGCTGCCAACAAAGTCATTTCTAAATAACAAAAACAGACTTTGTTAGAAATGTCTCAGGGCAATTGGTGTAAGTAGAGCATGCAGAAATGAGCATTTTTTCACATGCTTGTTGGGAGCCTACCACATGCTTGGGAGTTCCTGGAAATAAAAAATGAATCAGCCCAATCAGCAGGCGTGGCTCAGTGGTTGAGTGTCAACCTATGAACTAGGAGGTCTCGGTTAGGTTCCAAGTCAGGGTACATGCCTGGGTTATGGGCTCGATTCCTAGAAGGAGGCGGGTGGGAGGCAGCTGATGGATGATGTTTCTCTCTCATCGATGTCTCTCTCTCTCTATTCTTATCCCTTCCTCTCTTTCTAAAAATCAATAAAAACGTGTTTTTTTTTTTTTAAAAAAAGCATCATTCATAGCTCTGTCTCCTAGGAGCTTGAAATGTAGAGGGACAGGTATGTATACCACTTATTGGGCTGTACTTTAGTTTGCAGATGGCACTACAGCAGGAGTTTATTAGTAAATCAAGTGCTGTGGAAGCTCAGAGAATTAAACAGGAGTTTATTAGTAAATCAAGTGCTATGGAAGCTTAGAGAATTAAATATTGTTCAATTGAATCTGGAGGGATAAGGAAAGGCTTAGTTGTGTAAGTGATATTTAAACTTGAACTTGAGAGATGAATAGGATCATCAGGTGGATAATTAGGGAAGAGGAGAGAGAATAGCATGTGAGGAGGAGTGAAGGAATAAGACAGCATGGTGTGCCTTGTATCCAAGAGAAGCTGAATGTAACCGGAGCATGAGGAGTGCTGCAGAAGTGGTAGGGGGTGAAGCCAGAGATAGGCTGCCCCTGGAGGGGAAAGGGTTTTGACTCTCATGCTAGAGATTTGGGCCACAATCCAGTAAGAGTCTGGATGTATCATTAATACCAGCCACTCTACTGGGTTTCTAGTAGTCAGCCAGGCTCAGCCCCTGTTGAAGACCTAGAGTGGAGGAGAGGATGAGTTGGCAAAGAAAGGAAGGGAGATGAGTTGGCAAAGAAAGGAAGGGAGATGAATTAAAGCAGTCTTGCAGTTCCCAAGCTAAACTGAGTGGTTGTGGATTTTAGGGACTGAGATATGGACTACAGAAGAAGATTTGAAGGGAGAGAGAGGATAAGTTTTATTTGGTAAAATTGGATACATCTGTAAGGAGCTTTTAATTAGGCTATTGTTAACGTGGTTCTGGAGTTGGGAAGAGAGCCAGGGCTGGATTGAACTGCTTGGGAGAAAGCAGCGGGAATGGATGGAATGAATGCCTAGGGAGAGGTGGGCGAATGGAAAGAAGGAAGTGAAGATGTCATTGGGGACAACCACTTGATGAGTAGTCAGTGAGCATACCAGGAAAGATGAGAACAGTAGGGTAAAAATAAGGCAGAGTTGTGATGTGGAACCCACAAGAAATCAAGATTTTACAGGAGAGTTGAGAATTTTTAAAAACTCAAAGGAGCTCAAGATGGATGAGAAATAAAAAAGTAATTGGAATTGGAAGTTATATGAATGTGAAATGAGGGAGTGAAGTCAGTATAAGAATGAGATAGGAGAAGAGAGAAACAAGTTGTTAGCTCCAGTTTAAGCTTGAGTCTAAGGAATGTCTGGCGGCTTTTTATTCAGGTATAATTGCAACTTGCAGAAAGGTTGCAAAAAATAGTACAGAGGGCTCCCATATACCACATTCACCGTTCACTATTTGTTAACATTTTACCTCTCTTTCCCTTTCTCTTAATGATTCGGGTTGCAGGCATCAGGCCCCCTTTACCTGTAGGTATTTCAGTGTGTATTTCCTAAGAAAAAGGCCATTATTTCCCGTAACAGCGTAATTATCAGGCAGAAATTTCATATAGACATAATACTGTTATCTAACTATACTAAACATTTAAATTTCAGTTTTTATCTGAAAAAGGTCCTGTAGAGCTGTTTTCCCTCCATTCTGGATCCAAACCAAGATTGTATATTTAATTTAGTTTTTGTGTCTCTGGTCCCCTTGATATGGAACAATTCCTAAGCTTTTCTTTGTCTTTCATGACATTAACATTTTCCAAGTACACAGACTGGTTATTTTATAGAATGTTTCTCAGTGTGGGTTTAATAGTGCTTCTTCACAATTTGATCAAGGTTATTAATGTTTTTCAGGGACACCTGAAGAAGTGATGCTGTGCTCTTCTTGGAGCATCATATCAGGAGGCATGTGGTATGTTTTATCCCCTAATTGGGATATGAACTTGGATCACTTGGTAAGGTGGTGTCTGCTATGTTTCTCCCCTGTAAAAGTAGCAACTTTCCTTCTATAATTAGTAATTTGTGAAGACAAACTTTGAGACTATGTAAATATCCTGCTTCTCATTAGATAATTACCTATTAGTTTTAATATGCATTTATGATATTTGCCTGAATAAATTATTGCTGTTTAAAAAATGAGTTTTTTTATTGTTCCTTCTGCATTTCTTAGTTGGTTTATTACTATAAGGAAGAACTCTCCATTTATTTATTTATGTATTTTTCTAAGAATATGTCCATTTTGTCTAGATTGTCCATTTTGTTGGAATAGAGTTGTTCATAGTATTTTTTTCACAATTCTTTGTATTTCTGTGGGATCGGTTGTTACTTCACCCTTTCAATTCTGATTTAGTTTATTTGAGTTCTCTCTCTTTGCTTCTTGGTGAACCTGGCTACAGGTTCATCAATCTTGTTCATCCTTTCAAAGAACCAACTCTTGGTTTGGTTGGTCTTTTGTATTGTTTCTTTGATCTCTATGTCATTTATTTACACTCTGATCTTTATTATTTCCTTCCTTCTGCTTATGCTGGGCTTTTCTTGTTGCTCTCTTCTTTGAGTTGTAGGGTTAGGTAATTTATTCCCATTTTTTCTTGTTTTTTTGAGATAAGCCTGTTGAGCTATGAACTTCCCTTTTAAGACTGCTTTCACTGTGTCATAGAGATTTTGGATTATTGTGTTTTCATTGTCATTTGTTCCCATTATGCTCTTCGTTTCTTCTTTAATCTCTTTGGTAGCTCAATCATTGTTTAATAGAATGCTATTTAGCCTCCAGGTGTTTGCTTTTTTTTGGATTGTGTTTATTGCAGTTGATTTATAATTTTATGCCTTTGTGATCTGAGAAGATGCTTACTATGATTTCTATCTTCTTGAATTTGATGAGACTTTACCTGTGTCCCAATATGTGGTCTCTTTAAAAATGTCCCATGTGCACTTGAGAAGAATGTATAATCTGTGGCTTTGGGGTGAAATGTTCTGAAGATGTCAATTAATTCCATCTGATCTAGTGAGTCATTTAGGATTGATGTTTCTTTGCTGATTTTTTATTTAGAGGATTTGTCCAGTGGTGATAGTGGAGTATTAAAGTCCCCTACTATGACTGTATTGCTGTCAATCTCTCCCTTGATATCCTCCAGAAGTTTTTTTTATGTATTTGGGTGCTCCTGTATTAGGCGCATATATGTTTACCAGAGTTATATCTTCTTGTTGAATTGCTCCCTCTAGTATTATGAAGTGGTCTTCCTTATCTCTTCTTATAGCCTTCACTATGAGGTTTAATTTGTAAGATATAAGTATTGCTACCGCAGCTTTTTTTTCATTTTCATTCGCCTGAGAAACATTTTTTTATCCCTTCACCATCAGTCTGTATGAGTCCTTTGTTCTGAGTGGGTCTCCTTTAGACAGCAGATACATGGGTCATGTTTTCTTATCCACACAGCTACCCTATGTGGGCATTTAATCAATTTGATTGGGGCATTTAATCGATTTACATTTAAAGTTACTGTTGATAGCTACTTGTTTGTCACCATTTTTATTCTTTATGTATGTGTTCCTTCTTCCCTTTCTATTTCTTATTTTTACAGCAGACTCTTTAGCATTTCTTGCATCACTGATTTGGTGGCAATAAACTCTCTTAGTCCTGTTTTGTCTGTGAAGCTCTTGATTTCACCCCCAACTTTGATTGATAGCCTTGCTGGGTACAGTATTCTTGGATTCAGACCCTTGCTTTGCATGACTTTGTATATTTCATTTCATTCCCTTCTGGCCTGATGTGTTTCTGTTGAAAAATCACTCGATAATCTGGTGGGAGATCCCTTGTGGGTAACATTCTGTCTCTCTCTGGCAACCTTTAAGATTCTTACTATGTCACTGGTGTTTGCCAATTTAATTATAATGTGACTTGGTGTCAGTCTTTTTGAGTTCATCTTGTTTGGTACTCTGTGAGCTTCTTGGACTTGTATGAGTTTTTTCTTCTTCCCATTATCAGGGAAGTTTTCTGTCATTATTTTTTTAAACAGGTTTTCTATTCCTTGTTCAGTTTCCTCTCCTTCTGGGACCCCTATTATGCAGATGTTGCTTTATTTCATGTTGTCCCAAAGTTCCCTTAGGCTCTCCCTCTGTATTTTAAGTTTTTTTTTTCTAGTTGCTGCTCTGCTTGTGTATTTTTTCCTACCTTGTCTTCTAGCTCACCAATGCAGTCCTCTGCTTTTTCTATTCTGTTGATGCTTTCTATTGAGTTCCTTATAGCAGCAATGCCATTTTTCCTTTCTTCTTGGTTCTTCTTCATTTCCTCTTGATTCTTGTCTTCCATTCTTTTCAGTGTCCTTATGACCATTGCTTTGAATTCTTTCTCTGACATATTGCTTGCCACCATTTCATTTACTTCCTTTTATGGTGATCCCTCCTTTTCTTTTATATGGGGGCTGTTTCTTTGTCTCCCTATGTTCACTCCTCTCAGGATGTCTGGTTATGTAGCTCTGTTTCTCCTGCATTGACTCTCTCTAGGCAATCTCTGAACTTTCTGTCCATGGATTGCCTCACCAGCTGTGTTTAATTTGCCAATTCCAGTTGGATGTTATTCAATTCAGCTGTTCCTTCTATCAGCTCTCTGAGAAGGCACAGGGCCTATCCACATATTCAGTGCCACTTTGTCTCCCCCGGACAAACTTTTTAGGCTCCCACAGCTAGGGGGGCTGGAGTCTCAGTTTTTGTGGGTTCACAGGTGAGGCAGCTGGTTCCTGGGTGTAGTGGTTCTAGGGTCCTTGGGTATTTTCAAATCTTGATGATGATTTTGATGATGATACTGAGTGAGGTGGAGATCCCCAAAAGATGTTTTAATTCTGGAATTGTCTATTGACTGACAATTCCAGTTATAAGGTCATTACAGAAAAGTTCCTTTCTCATTTTTACTACTTTGAATAGTCAATATTCCTTATATCTTCTAAAAAATGGTGCAGAGTAAAACAAGACCTTATCAGCTTTCTTCAAAATATAATAGAAAGATGTTTCCTTGCCTTAAGATATATATTGTATTCCTCTATTATGAGTACTTTTAAAAATAATCAATAACCAAAACACTGCTATTAACTGGGCGGAGGGAGGCTTTAGATGGGGTGAGAGCTGTAGGCTGTAGGTTGAAGGTGCAGTAAAAGAAAGTAAAACTGCTCATGGATAGAATTTTATCAAGGCGAATTCAGAAAACTAGTCACAGATATTCAAAATAGTATCAATCAATATGGCAGATGTGGAAAGAGGATTTTAAATTTCAGTCTGATTGGAGAGCTGCCTGGTAGACTTTCTCAAGAAGCTCTGTGTGGTTGGCCTCCTTAAATTCTTCAAAGGAGTTGCTTTGTCTTTTGGATATCCTATCTAATAAAGACAGAATATGCAAATTGACCATCACTTTGTGACAAAGATGGTGGTACCTACAGCCAATAAGGAGGGAATATGCAAATTGTTGCAACAAAGATGGCAGAGCCCGGGCTGGGATGCAGGTGTTCCACCTCCTCCCCTCCAGCCGCTCCAGGCCTCTGGGCAGTGTGCAAAGGCGGAAAGGTGTCTCTGGGCTGGAGTGAAGGCAGTGGTGGCAGCCAGGGGAAGGAAGGCCTATTCTTGCACAAATTTTTGTGCATTGGGCTTCTAGTATGTATATATGTATATATGCATATATGTATATATGTGTATATGTATATGTAATATCTAATCTAATAAAAGAGTAATATTAAAATTGACTGTTTCTACGGGATGCCTAAGCCACACCCAATCAGACCAGCTATATGCAAATTAACCCAGCCAAGATGGAGGCCAGCAGTCACGGAGCTGGAGTAAGCAGGAGGCTTCCATTGCACCAGGAATAAACTGCCTGCCAGCTGGCTGGGCTTCTCCTGATTCCAGGCAACATTGTTGCAACATTGTTTCATTTATAGAAGCCTTGGAGCTGAAGCAAACAGCAGGCTTCCGTTGCACCAGCGATGGAGGAAACTGCCTGCCTAGAGTCTACTAAGGCAACATTCTTTCAATTGTAAAAGCCACGGAGCTGAAGCCAACAGGAGGCTTCGTTACCTGCCTAGGCCTCAGCTTAAAGGAACAGTGTATTAATTATGGAAGATAAATAAACTTGCCCCAGAAACTTGCTTCCAGCCAGCCTTGCTAGGACGTTGAGTCAATGGGAACTGTGGGCAGCCTGAAAGCCTGAAAACAGCCCTCAAGCCCGCACCCAAGCTGGCCATACCCCAATGGGGTGAGGGACCCAACTAGGGGGTTTGGCCAACCTGCAAACAGCCATCAACCCCTCACCCAGGCTGACCAGGCACGCCAGCAGGTAGACATCCCCAGAGGGGTCCCACACTGCGAGAGGGCACAGGCCATGCTGAGGAATCTCCCGAGTACACAAATTTTTGTGCACCAGGCCCCTAGTGTGTATGTGTATGTATGATGTGTGTGTGTGAGCGTGCGTGTGTGTGTGTATATGTATATGTATATGTATATGTATATGTATATGTATATGTATATGTATTTGAGCTCCCTATTAAGAGATGTCCAGCTTTCCTGAGCTTAGGCCAAATGACTTAATGTTCAGCCCTCTCTGAAGCAGAGATGTGATCGAAGCCTTGTGAGCATCCTTCAGATAGCATTTGTTGCAGGGAAATAGGGAGAATTGATCCAGATGTTGATCCAGGTGTAAAGTGGAACTTAAGCATACTGTTGGACAAAGTGGCTGGGATTCCAGAGACCTGGGCACCTGCTTTGGCCCACTCTTCCTGAGCCTTCTCCTGTGAACCCTGTGCTCCCAGTTCCAGATGGCAGGAGCTCCCACAGCAGAGAGGTGCTTTCAAAGATTCCCAGTGCCCAGCAAAGGACATTGGAATCTGGGGGGTTGGGGACAGGCATTCATATCTTTAAAGCCCTCTAGTTAATCTAATGTGCAACAAGGCTGAGAATCTCTGCTCTAAATGTTAACATTATAGTTAGTCCCAGAACCTACCTGCATAGTCAAACCACTATTGAAAATTACTCAACCTTCTAGACCTGTGCCCAGAGCTTTTGATGTCATTGGTGTGGGCTGGCCTGGCCCAGGCATTGGTAATTTTGAAAAGCTTTCCAGCCTAGCTGGCTAGCTCAGTGGTTGAGCATCGAACTGTGAACCAAGAGGTCCCAGTTCAGTTCCCAGTCAGGGCACATGCCTAGGTTGTGGGCTCGACCCTCCAGTGGGGGGTGTGCAGGCGGCAACCGATCAATGATTCTTTCCCATCATTGACATTCCTATCTCTTACTCTCCCTTTTTCTCTGAAATCAATAAAAATATATTTAAAAGTAAATAAAAAGCTCTCCAAAGTGATTTTAATGAGCAACCAAGGTTGAGAACCAATACTCTAATTTTAAACAGCTAACGAATGAGGCCAGAAGGCATTCCCCACACTCCATCCAAGAAGATGTAGAAACAGTTCATCACACCCTCCTACAAGCAGCCCAGCCCTTTCCTCTTGTGCTTAGGAGTTCTCTGGACCTTGGGGAAGGGAAATGTTAACATGTGAGGTTATCCTCTTGTTCTTTTCCCCTTCGTTATAGTGGGAGTGGTCCCTGCTCCCTTGGCCAAATAAAGAAGGAGGCTGCCTTGGGACTCTGATGGAGATAGGG